>JBBIGA010000022.1:297970-312826 GCA_037576975.1 Alestes dentex | reverse complement strand
CGCATGTTTGATTTGGCTCAGGTTTTACGTCGGATGCCCTTCCTGACACAACCCTCTGCATTTATCCGGACTTAGGACCGGCACAAGGAATCACTGGCTTGTGACCTCTTATGGTTGCATTAGTCTACTAAAAAATAATAGTAATTAAATAATATCCATTTAATTATCTCTGCATATTGTTACTTTCATAGTGAAATCTTGGTTTACTGAAATAGGGGAAATATTGTTTTTTTATCATCAGCATAGAATCAATGGTTTTCCCAGGATAATTCTGTACTATTTCTTTGGTCAATAGCCTTGAAATAGTTCCAACCTTAAGCAAAACCACTCTGATTGTGATCTGGGCAAATCTTGTCTCAGAACTGGAAAATATCAAGTAGATACAACATGCAGTGAGGTCCCAATCTCAGAATTATAATTTTTTTTTTGTTTGTTTTTTTTTTGATGCATGCACTAAAGGAACGATGACAACAGAAAGCGACACACTTGGATGTCCTGTGTCAAGGCAATGTGGAGGAGCTGTTCGGGGAAAGGGTAGGTTTGGACCCCGAGAGAGGAAGAAATCATTCGCCAAGCTGACACACTAAGCAACACTGCGCTTGGGTTAATAGAATGCAATGCCATTTTCAACCTGCCAACAAACAAGCTCTGCCACAGTGGCAAGCTCATCACCATCCATAAGCTTGCCGTAATACAGTGCCTCCATCTGCAGCACTCCATCTATGACAATACACTCCTCTGCGCCTCCTTCGGGAGATAGCTGTGAGTGCTAATGAAATTACCAAGACAAAAGGTAAATCACACCTTTATCATCTACTGGGAGCCATGAGCAAAAATGAGCAGTCACTAGAACCTAAGCAGATAGTGTTGTTCTAATAGAAAAAGACGTTATTTACAATTTGATGCCTGTCTCTTGCTAGAATTCTGGCTTTCTTTCTTGGTGTCTGCAGATGTTTGGTAACAATAGCTGAATTACCTTGATTTCTGTGTAACCTCAAAAATGTCATCATATAGATTCTTGGTGGTTGACATAACAGATTTTAAAAAGCCTATACGGCTTTTGGTATTAGATTCCCTAGACATTGTGCAGCCAACAACAATGCTTATAGTCCAAATTGTTGAAATGTACCAGTTCTATACACCTAATAGGGTTCAGGGCCTGAACCCCATTAAACACGTATTAAAGTGTGAAGTGTCCATTTTTGTCATGCATAAACACACCACAGCACAGCACACAGTGTGAACAGTGTGAACAGTGTGCTATTAACCAAATGGACAAATCATTTATAATTTGGTACTTACTGTAAGAGCAGAACTGGTTGTCTCCAGTGTGTCCGGTATGCTTAAAAATAAAAAATTTGTTTCACTATTTCACCAAACAATCAGATGGCAGATAAGCAGTGGGCAAAAAACAATAGCCTTCAAGCTAAGCACCTTCATAAAATGTATGTTATCTCATTGCTGGCCTTATCTTAAGCAAAAACCCTAAGGGCAGAACTGACCCAGAAACTATTTCTTTCTGCTTTGGTCTTGTCTCATTGAGCCCAGACACTGACACAACACAAGTTCTGCCCAAAAGCTTCAATGAGGAGAAGCTGTGCCAAGGGAACAACTCTCACCAAACACTGTACAAGATTCGAGTGGTTGCACTGCAGGCTTGTTCCAAGCTAGAGCAAATTCAATTTCCTAGCCTAGACAAGGAGGTTGTGCTCTGTCACTGCGCTTTGATAAAGCAGTGTGGAGTATTCAAGGCCATAGATCAGTCCCTACAGAGCAGCCATGCACATCCCTGAGGAAAGCCATGGGCCTAGGCAGAAGTTTGGGCGAGGCCCTAGACTCTGACCTTTTCACCCCATTAGCAAGTGCTCACTGATGCTCACTTAGTGGACAGATAGGTCTGGCCAAAAGCCCAGTTTGAAGAACCTGCTCTCACAGCATCCTCATACCTCTGACTATTGTTTGTTCACATCCAAAATTATGAACTTCCAGGTACACTCAACTTCCACAGGAATGTGCTCAAGGGAAGAAGACATTTGTTGACATTTTGGCAATATTACAGGAGACGAAAAAAACATTTTGACAGTTTGCTGATATAACGCTTACATTTTTAAATAGTGTGTAAAAAATTAAACTAAACTAAAAAAATCTATACATTTTGTCATGGAATAACTTGTTCAGGGTATGGATGGATGGATGCACACATAGTTTGTATAATTGCTATGGAAAAGCATTGCCAATTGAATGGCAGACTTTAGAGACTAGGCATATCTGCATATGTGCCAAAGATCCATGCTAAGCATGTCCATGCTAAGCATCAGGGAGAAAGGGGAAATCCTCCAGCATTGAACAGTGTAGCGGTGGAACTGGATTCTGTTGAGGGATGAAGCACCCTTGATGAGTTGGAGTGGAGTTTGTAATGCAAAACTATTAATCCAACATCAGTACTTAAATTCACTGATGCTCTTGTAGCTGAATGCTGTCAAATTCTCACACCAGTTTTCAGCCACTGAGAAGAGTAGAAGTTGTTGCTGCAGCAAAGTGGAGAGGGGGAGACAACTCCCCTAGTAATACCTGTGATTTGGGAAGAAACACTGGATGAACAGGCACACACACTTTTTTAGTGTATGTGTAATTTGTATGTTTTGGAGGAATATATTGAACATATTTCTTTCTACTTTGCAAAAAAGTATAGTATAAGCAAAGGCAAATAAGTGAGCTGCAGATAAAAGATACTGTAATAGCTAACTCTTTACCTTGTGAGTGAGCTGACATGCAGCACATTGTAAGCTGAACTGAGGTGAGAGGAGATGATTTTAAATGTGAGTAACAACCCTGCAATCGGTCACCAGAGCATGCAGTATCTTTTGCTGTCCCTATACCATGAAATCACAGCAGTCTTTCATTCATCATTCTGTTCTATCCAGGAACCATTGATCAATAACTTTCTATCTTGTGCTGGGTCCTTGACATATGATTCATCTTGATTGAAAGCCTGTAGCAAGCAATTGGACATGAAATCTAAGCAGCAAAAACTCACACGACTTACTGAAATGGTGCTTTAGGTACCATAGGCTATAAATTGGTTTTAAATAGGAGTGTAAACGTGTAACTTAACAACAATGTTATTCTATTATAATTCATCAGGAAATGATATTGAGCACCAAGAAATGTCATGAGAATTCACCCCAGTCTATTTGTATACTTTTTGATTCCATTCAAAAAGTATACTTGTTTGGAAATACACTGTACAATGGGCTACTTAGTGTTGGCTGTGATTGGAAATTTTCACGCTAAGTGTTGCCCTGGCCATCCAGAACTTTCTCTGGATGGGTATAATGGCCCTAGCTCTTATCTTGATACTTGCATGATACAGATGAAACATCAGACATTGAAAACAATAATATCAATATCACATGCAACATTACCTTTCAGTAGTGTGTAATGACTTTTGCCAGCATGACTTGTGCAAAATTGCACTTATTTTTCTTAAATGTTTCTTTACTGTGTTGTTTTTCTATTATGTATTGGTATTGCATTGATTGGTTGATTGATTGTTTTTTTTTTGTTGTATTCCTTTAACAACCTTTATCACAAGAATTTCCTTTACTGATAATTTGGTGAATAATGTTCTAGCTAATGTTTTATTATACTTGCTAACACAGGTGTCTCTTAGCTAACTTAGCAGAGATTAGTGTTCTACTCCAAGCATGCTGAACTATTCAATGACAGGGATATTTCATGTGACATGGAAGCCCTCACCCTCCTAGCTTGGAAGTATAGTGTGATGGGCTAAATATCTTTAGAGAGTGCAAACAGACCATGAGCAAAATTGGGGAAAAATGTAGGTAAACATTTTTAGAAAAGTTAACAGAACACAAACATTTTGTCAGAGAAACTATTTAAGCAGCAGTTATAGAAAATAAAACCAAAACGTAAAGCTTTGCATTGTGGGGATGGCAAAATTTGAGTATATTTTACTATTTTACTGAATATCAGAATAAATAGTTATAACTAGCTGAAACTTCAAGTCCATGAATTGCTTCACAATGATGCATTTTAAACCCTTATGTAAGCTGGAACAACACATGAACTATTGAAGCATATTTTGAGTTTGGAGATTTATGGTGTGGGTGCGTGTGTGTGTGTGTGTGTGTGTGTGTGTGTGTGTGTGTGTGTTTGGGTGTATATATGTCTCATTTCACACAATCAGGATAAAAGAAGTGGTGGTGTAGGAGAAGGAAAAACCAAGAGAGTGAATGGTTTAGAGGTAGATGGACCCAGCTTGGCCAAAAATCCTTAAGTAAACATCCCACTGTGAACTGGTAAGAAGTGTCATGGCACGAGCAGACTGCCTACAAAGATTGTTTCTACATGGACCTGGCAAACTGAATCACGTAGTAAAACTTTCTTTCTTTCTCTTTTACTTTCTTTTAGTTCTTTTTTTCTTTCTTTCTTTCTTTCTTTCTTTCTTTCTTTCTTTCTTTCTTTCTTTCTTTCTTTCTTTCTTTCTCCCTTGCTTACTCTCCTAAGGAGAGAGAAGCAGATAGTGGCACCTTGCTGTTGGGGAGCTTCATGTGCTTGTCATCGTTCTTTAGTACAGCTTCACGAAGTTCAGACACAAACTCTTCCAACTGCTCTGTGAAAAGCACAGTATGACACAGGAGAGACGATCCACTTTTTAACTGCTCTGTCCCAGATGTTCCCACCCTATCATTGTCCTACCTACAACCCTACACTTTCGACAAACACTGTTTTAAAATAATTTCCAATTCAGTGTTTTAAAGACCAAAGATGCAGAGAAACAGCAGAACAACACTGTAACTGTAAATTACAAAGGTAATATAACAATATGATAAAACAGGCAATCAGTGTAAAATGTATTTGTTACTAATGTAATTTGACATCAGTGTAAATATGAAAACTTTAACACTTCCTTTACCGCAATATGGTTGTCTATAACTATGCTTTTCCATTACTTTTCTGTTAGCTGTTTAAATGATGTCAAAAGTGAGGGAAAAAAAGGAGTTGCTATTAGAGCAACTCCTTTTAGAGACATTAACAAGACATTAACTATTTCTCTGTAAAAAGATGAAACAATCATCCTATATTCGTGTACATTTTAAAAGGTCCAGTAAACATCCTGGTTTGTTCAACAAGTCACTTTCAGAAAGAAGTCAGCATCTTTCTCATATGAAGGGAAGCATGGCAGGGTTGCCCCTTCCCTCATCATCAGCCAGTTAGACGTGTTTACGCTTGCATGGCAGACTCAGGCAATTAACATTCTCCTCCAAGCATGATGAGGCACTCAACAAAGCACTTCACTTGTACTCGAGAAAGAGGAGGTGGGAGAATTTCATGCATATTAGAGGAAGTGTGATGGCAGTGACACATGTAGCATGATTAGCCAAACAAGCTGCTGGCATTTGTCAATTTTGCATGAAAAGCGATTCTGGTAATAAAGCAAGAGCTGATTTGACAACATGCCTTCCGTTTGTCTGAAAACATCAGCTTAAGAAAACCTTAACTGCAAATGGACAGGACCATTTAGTCCAGCTTAGGACGAAGTTCTGACGCACTTCACTACAGTGCTAATTTCTCTATGCCACCCAGGTCTGCGAAACCTCAGCAATTCTAAACCCTCTTGAAGACTGTGCCTTTGGGGTTGCTACAGAAAACACCAGCCTTTGAATTGATTCTTATTGTCACCTCCCCATGAGTTCAATTAATTGTGGTGTGAGGCTTGCTCTGGGACTGATGCTTGTGTGTGTGTGTGTGTGTGTGTGTGTGTGTGTGTGTGTGTTTGTTAGCATGAGTTGCTGACTTGAGTTCACACTTGACCCATGGCTTATACAAAGCCCTTGCGACAAGCTGCTAGTGTGATTCTTCCACAGCCGCCTAGTTCCTTGTGACATTTCCGTTCATTTCAATAATGATTTGTAAGGGTATCAAGGAGGTGGTGTTTGAATGAAAGTGGGCAGCACAAGCTAACAGTTGTCTTATTGATATGAACAAAGCTGCCAAAACCTGGGAAAGTATTGGGAACCATTCCTCAACATGATATTAGGCTAACTGTTTATCTTGGAAACCACTGCCTCCAAGAGAATGCAGAGGAGAAATAGCTGCTTTGCTGTGTATACAGAGATTTTACCTCACAACAGTGTAAAAAAGCACTTCTGAGGAGCTGTCCATTGAAATATTATTTAATAAATGAACAGTGCTTCTTCTGCAGCACCAATTTTATCATCTTGATTTGTAAAAGTGTAGGTTTTTCTCTTAATGCAGAGTGTCATCCTGAAGTTATCCATGCCAAACATTCTGAGGCACTAAACTAGGCTGTGCCAAGTCGGTCTAGTGCGTGCCTCAGTCTAGATATAACTGACCGCTGAGTTCAGGCTTGTCAAAATATACACTTTAGGATATTAAACATGCACAATTAAACATGAATAAGGAGTCTGCACTGCCAAATAGCTGTGTAAAGGACTTGAGAAGTGTCAGAGAGCCCTGTTATCCTGGATCCAAAACAGTGTGTGAATATTACATCATGATCAGCGAGGCTGAAGGAAAGAGATATATTCAGCCTTCTGCTCCAGCACACATCCCATGATGCCTCTTCCAGCTCAACAACTGGTATTTCATAGTCCTTTGGCATCAGAGGACATTAAATATTTCATCCTTCCTCCAGCCTTGACATACCGGCCCACACTGAGGTGCTAGCAGGCACTTTTAGGTGACATAAATCTGAAAAAACCCTCCAGCTGCTCATCTGCATCTGTGCATTCCGCAGACCTGATCTCCATGGCTCCCCTGCGCACCTGCTGCCCTTCATTCAGTTCTCCTTCCAGAAGAATCCAATGGTTTTTCATATGAAAATGAGGAGAACATTTACCCTCCATTGCAGGCCAAGCCAGGAGAGTAAGACGTGCATAGTTGCCACAGCATAACAAAGAACATTGTCATTTTTGACAACATTGCAAGGCACCTCTTCTGAATATTTGGTTTGACCCAGAGTCAGAGGTTTTTTTTTGGCTTGCACTAAAATAAAACTGACAGTCTGCACATAACACTTTAACAGAAATAAAATTCTCTCATGGAAAAGATCGCCTTGGGCGTTTTTGGTCACCATGTGCCATCTGATGTGTCCTCGCGAAGAAGGGTCATGTTCATACAGATGCCAGCTTGCATCTAACTCTGCCCCACAACCCATTTGTAATCCAAGACTCACAAAAAAGTGTAAATGCCATGGGTATCGCTGCTTCTTATTTATTTATTTGTTTGTTTGTTTACTTGTTTACAACCCAGCATTTGTATGCCTTTTTGTAAAAGAGTCTTATTTGTATTTAGCCAGAATGCAGCTTTATTAGGGCCAAATGCCTTATTTATTTCATGCATAAAATTCCAGAAAAAGAAACATTGAGTGTGAGATAAACACATCAAGGCATTTTGTATGTAATGAATGCTTTCAGTCAGTCCCAACAGTTTGCAGGGTAGAGTGCTAGGAAATAGGGATCGAAATTATCTAAAAAACGCAACCCAATAACCAAAAGCTCCCAGAAAAGGTTAGACACAATAGCATTAGGGAGCGTTAGAAACCCAAGAACAGCTGAAAATCTAACCCTTAAATATTAAACATGGCCTTCGCATGAGTATCCAGCAATTAATCAGAGACCCAGAGTCCTGTGGATGGAGTTTCAAAGGCTTGGTAACTGCTCAGAGGGTGGGAAAGGAAGCCAGCCAGTGGGGCTAAGCAAATCAAGTTGGAGGCAGCTCCATGCTAACACCAGCAACAGATCGACCACTGTGAGTCAAATGAAAGTGGCATTCTGCCTAGCTGAGGCCTGAAATTACAGAGCCATGATTGGAGAACTCCTGCTGCGTACCCACCTATTATTTCCCTTGTACCCCTAAGCCAGTCAAAGAATCAATGTTTCCTGTGCAATAGCAAAGTTCCCCATGTAGGGAGTGGGATAAGGGAAAACAACACTTACTATGGTGAAGTTCATGACCTTGAGGATCCAGATGGTTAGCGCAAGGTTGACCAGGATGAGGATCATTAGAAGGAGGACAAAGAAGTAAAGGCAACGTTTCCGCCAGCCATAAATGCCCACTTTGTACACATGCGGTTTCTCTGTGCTTTGGACATTGTTCCTATGTGTGCACTGTTCTTGGGTCATCTGCAAATGAGAACACAAAAGGTCACGTCAAAGAGATGGTGTGGCCAAACCTCGTCACCTTTGACTACTTTGAATTGTGTACGCTAAAAAGAATTCCTAATGATCTTGGACTTATCTAAAAGTACCACTTTCTAAAAAGAACTCACACAGTTCATTTATATAAATAGATATTGAAGAAAACAACCCTTAAGTCTTAAGGAAACTTAATTTGAAACTATGGCACAAATAACTTTTAAGACACTTTTGTTGTTTTGAGCCTGCAGAATCCCTGTCCTGCACGCCTTTCATCAAAGGAAAGGATTGTCAATTGCTCAGTAGGTTCAAGTTAAGAGAAAATCAGTGAAATATGCATGGAGTGCTACTCTAGGATTAGACCACAGCAATCAGATTCTTGAGTGAACTGTAATAAGTGACAGTTCTGGGCAGAAATCAAACTGAATGACAAGTTTGGTGGCTCCCTGGGATGTTCCCTTCTCTGTTACCTGACCCAGTGATGCTGAGATAGCGGCCATTAATGTTGGCGTAATCGTCTGGCGGAAAGCTTTGTAAACTTCAAGTGCCATGATAATAACCTAATAACTCAGGGCCAAAATACAATTTACTGTCAATGGCTCTCAGAGGCCGGGGCCGTAGCGGCATAGCCAATCGCATTTGACAACCGCACATTCTTTGCTAACTGAAACAAATGACACCAGACAGCTCTGTGAACGCTCCACAGCAAAAGAGAGCACAATGAGAAATTCAATGATTATTTCCCTTCTCCGTATCATTGCATTTTACATCCTCTGCTTGCTCATTATCATACTTCAGACTGTATGATCGGTGCAATTTAAGAGCACAATCTGTCACATTAGAGCACATCAGACTGAATTTCAAATGACTGGCACAGTATTGCAACTGCACCCCATTCCCCACTGAGCTGCACTGAAGTGGCATGGGAAAACTGAAACAGCTGGAGGAGCTTTGGGTTTCTTACTCTGGAACTACTGAACATGTGCTCAAGAATCCCAATACACTGCTTATAACTAACCAACAGAAGAGACAAATGGACACTGTGTTTGTGGTGCACTGCTTATTACAAAGTTGTAGGGCAGGCATGTTTTCAACTGATTATTCCTCAGGTTGCAACCTTGTTGCATGTTACTTCACTTGTGCAGTTATTCCAAACAAGATTTTAACAGCTTGGTACATCACATGTTAAAAACATTTTACAAGCTAAGCTTCTCAGAATTGTTTTATGCTTTGTGCAACAGAAGGCTGCAAAACCTCACGGAAAATGTAGATCAATGCCCTGGAAATTTCGAATGTGAAGATACTTCATGTGTTGTACTGGGGGCTTAATGACATGCAGTAATTGTAGAAAATACATGCATTCCTAAGGCTCCAGGCTATATGAAATAAAACTCTTAGAATTTGCAGTTATCAAAGATAAATCAAAAGTATGATGTGAACTGAGATTAACTGTAGGTCATAGAAGCAAGTGGAGAAATCAGTGGAAAATGAGAATGTTCAATTAAAAAACATCCTTTACATTTTTGCAATTTATTTTCTTTTTTTTTACCAGAAAACTGAAAGAATTGAGTTTGTTGAAACAGAATGTAAATGAAAGATATCTAACCCATTACTTATCCAACTACATTATTAATTAAATAATGCTTATATATGTCAATAAAGGGTCAACTCCTAAGGATTAATTCTGTATTAAACACAGTGAACATTCGTACAATAATCTTGAATTGTGATTCACATTCAGCCTTATTGCTCAATTATGATTTTTTTTTTTTTACTTAGATATGATCTTTCTGCTTTGATGGTTCACACTGGAGACCCACATCTGTCATTAGTGTAAATAAGCCTGAGCCTGTGCAAATCCTCAACAGTAACATCACTTGAAGGATCTACATGCATTATGAACAATAACAACAGATAAAGGAATTTACAGCACAAGCTTTCAAGTTCTTTAGCTCTGACCAGGTATCATGAAAAGCTTGCAGTTTTTTTATGATGGGAAAAGAGAAAAGAGCCAAATGCTTTCATGCTTCTGCAGCAATATATTAGCAGTGAACATGGGATGATGATGTTCATGCACACACACTCTGAACTCATGTAAGCTGCATAAATACAAAACAAATCTGATCTAGCACCACATGCAAAGGCTTCTATTCAGCGGTCCATATAATACAAGCCTTACACATCAGACCAGAGATTCCCCATAAATGAGGGTTTGTGGAATGACTAATGGGACTCATTGAGGAAAAACAACATAATTCATTTGCTAATGGTTCTCTGTGGGGGAGAAAGGCAAACTCCAGTGCACCACTTTTTACTGCTGGGGGAAGAGTGCTCTTCACAGCTGAGTAACTTCTGCACTTCTGAATAAAGCCACATTCACTGCGAGTAGCTTTAGGTCTTTTTTCAGGCTTAGACTCATTTGACATGAGAATTTGCCATCTGAAAATAAAAAAATGTACTCAAAAAGCACGGGTTTGAATCTAATGAGCCAAACATATACACTCTCCCCAATCGAACTTGTGTATGAGGAGTATGGGCCAAGCTCAGCCATGCAGCACAAGTACATTGACAGTGAAGACACCAGACACAAGTTTATAAACGGCTATTTTTCTATATTTTTCACCAAGACATTTGTCAAAGCAGTTTTAAAGTGAGCTGCTAACTTGCTGCCACAGTGGAAGACACTGGGGTGCAAATGTTTTCAGTCTTTAAGCATCACTTTTTTCATTGCTTTATTAATGGAATAGACTATATATTTTCTAGTTGATTTTTTTTTTTCATATTCATGTGCTTGGGGTAGATGGAGGCAGAGGTTGCAAATCTGCATACTCTGAGCACTGGCAAGATTGAACTACTCCAGTGCTCAAGACAGCAAAACATCCAATAGATGAATTTAAACAAACCTCCTAAATTATGTTTTTATTTTAGAGTATTTGTTATTTAAAAAAACCTGTTATAATCTGCACATTTGGGGGTGAGCACAGGTCAATAAACTATTGTTTCTAGAAAGTCACTCGATTGAAAAAGAATGCCCAAGATGTGCACAAATTAGCTATGGCTGAAATTAATGTTTTAAGCAATGTAATAATGAATACGTGTAAAATTTTCACTCCAATGTCACTCCTGCCACATGAAATTATCAATTTATCAACCCTTATCTGAACCAGATAGTATTTGGATAGTAGAATGTTCTCAGCACAGCACTTGTTTGTATGTTGTGCTGGTTCAACTCACTGCAGAATGCAGAATAGCCTATAAAATATCCAGCCAAACCCATCCGCAATCCAAATAACAACTGGTCAGCAATGGCAGTAAGAAAAGTGCACCTGCTGGAAAGGTATACAAAGATAAAACAGCAAATATGTGCAGATACAAGGTATTTGTTTCTAATCAAGTAAAAATACAGCATTTGCTATTGCAGGACCCCACATCTGTGGAGTAAGGATAATTTATTTTATGATTATTGTCATTAAATATTCATGTATGATTTTCTTAAATTATTTTCTTAGATTTTTGTTCAGATTTATTTTGTTGATAAATGCTGTTGCATCGCATAGTTGTTTTACTTTTATGCAGGTGTAAAGTGACAAGTGATCTTATTCTTGGATCAATCCTAAAACCCCTAGTGGTTAGGGGGTTTGCCCTGAGATCAGAAGGTTGTTGGTTCGAATCTCTGGACTGCTAGTGGCACCACTGAGGTACCCTTGAGCGAGGTACCGTCCCCACAAACTGCTCCCTGGGCGCCCCTCATTGATGGAGTTGTTTTGTTTTACTTTACTTTTACTCACTATACAAACTCTTATGATGGCACATATTAGTTTAATTATGTATTAATTCAGTATATTATTAGAAACTATTGTGTTTGTGAGATAAGCTAGAGCACATTGCTTGGTTATATCTTACTATTAAAGAACTACATGGTTTGATGGACAGTTTTTTCTATTCATCTATGACATGAATTCATATCTATGTATCACTCTGTCTGTCTTTCTGTCTACAAAATAGACTGGCAGCATAGACTGGAGGCGTAGCATGTCACTACATGACTTGGTGGGCAGTCAACTAGTCGAGGACCAAACGTAAAATACAGTGGTGTGAAAAAGCAGACAAGTGAATAAAATGGAAATATTTAATTTACTGCTAAACACAAATTGACTTTACTTGCTACATATGGCTTCAAACCAAATTCAGCAATAACATTCCTAGAACAGTATGTTGTGAATGTTTTTAGTTTCAGTGACTAGAACTATTTCTCACTCTGAAATACTTACTGGTTTGAAGAGAAGAATACTAATATTTAGTTTGATAAACAAACATTTTCTCAGATGCTTGCATGGATAGTCAGAGCCCATTTTAATTTTCTGTGAGTGGTGAAATTATGAAAGCTAAGGTGATTTTAGCATGTAGTATATATAAAATTGGCAGAATACCTGTGGCTGAAACTTGCCAAATTTTTTCTGTAAAACGTTTCTGTAAGGAATATCTAACATCACATAACATATCTGCCTCTAGTTCCAGTCCCTAATGATAAGCTACAAACAAAATACATGTGGATTATTTTTTAACAGTAAAATGCAGTCACGCAACACCTACTACTGCAAAGCAATGTTTTGGTGAACTGTCCAGCCTCTGAAGCACCTTGGGTGCTGGCCACTTACTGGATGAATCATCGCTGTCTCCAAGATATGACTCACACAGTTCCATACAATTTGCTTTTAATGGAACTGTATCTTTTAACATTTAATTACATGTTATGTTAATCTTATTAAGCTAAGTGTAAATCTTAACTCACCCAGTTCTCTGAAAGGGGAAGTAATTAGTGACCAGAATATTTTAAAAAGTAAGAATAAATGTTTACAGAGAAGTAACACTGGATAGCAAAAGTTCTTTTTGCACTGCTTTGTGAAGTCTTGCAACAACACTGCAATGCAGAGGCCATGGCTACAATTCTGCAGCTTTAATGTTCTCCTGCTTCCTCAGTCACAGCAATAAGCGGCAGCATAAGTATGTGTTAATCATCTGGAAGCTTCATTACATTACCACATCCCTGGCGAGCAGAAAAACAATAGCCCGGATCCCCTACAGCTGCAGTAAAACAAAAACATCCCCTCGAATTAAAAGATGACAAAAAGCATAGGGAGGAAGGCAAAAAAGAAATGAATAGGTTTGGCCAAGTTGGCTGTAATTAAGATGTTCTTGAGTGAAGGCCTGTGGTTGTCCACACGGACAAGAGACAGGGGTAAAGGAGTTGGGAAAAGAGGGCTGCCAAAGCACATCAAATGGTGAGAGATAGGTCACAGAAAGTTAAACCACCACTTCACTAGTTCCTATGGGACAAGCAGAGATGGCAAGTTACTCTTCTGTGAACTCTGTGTCCCTCTCTTCCTTGCCCTTGTCAGGATATAGCGTTTTCAGCTGTACAGGCGTCATTTGGACTGTACAGTAACCGGGGGCCAGAGGTGAAACAAAGTCACTGTGACAAATCTAGTGGAAAAAGATCAAGGGCTATCGACTGATGGACTTTACAATGTACTCCACCAATAGGGAATACCAAATGTAGAGTATCATTATGATTTTCTAGATTATATCATTGTGTCGAGGTAAGAATATGCTTATTTCCTAACAAAAATAATTTCTTGTTTCTCTAGTCTAACTTTAGATTAATTATTTTACATTTACAGAAACAAGCAGAGAAATTATGTCAATTTTTTTTTCCTAACCATTCCACATTTGTGTTTCTAAGTAGAAATAGAAACAGTTTATCATAACAACTATCTACTGAATTTGATGTTAATGTAGTGAGTGCAGTCTTGATTAAAAAAAAAAACAAACACTTTTGACCTTTTTTTAGTGCAAATCAAATCAAAATGTAATGCACAATTCTCTATGTAATTAAAGATGCAGCTGTGCAATTACTTTTTCATTTCATTTTCATGAATTCACATTAATAATCTTTCCTGAACTTGCATATACCTTCTTTCTAACATCAGAAGAATTTGTCCATTCCTCACCGCTTAGATACTTGTCACCTGAAGAATCTCCTAGCTTGAAGACTGCAAGACCCCTCACTGGCTTCCTGTGGCTGCTTGCATTAGACTTAATTGTCCAGTTCCATCTTACCTATCAGCACTGATCAGACCACGGGTCACAGCTAGCCCTCTTCAAGCATCAAGCACAGTTGGACTTCACCCAGCTCTTCTCATAGGTCGAAGAAATGCATATAGACTTTTCTAAGCTTTGGCACTGAAGTGGTGGAACGAACTTTCCCTGGATGCCTGAGAACACCACTGTCACTATCTTCAAACCCTTCTCTTCACTGAGCACTTAGAGTGACAACTATACAACTACATCTTCATGTCACAGACTAATTTAATAGCCATAAAGAACACTTCTGTGTGTGTGATCTGATAGGTCCCTGATGGTGTACTGAAATTTTCTGGTAGATTCTTCTAGCAGCTCCTAATTTTAAGTCTTGGCTTTCTAGTATTAGGGACATGTTTTGCTGTGGACTACAAAGAACAGATATGGAAAATAGCATCTGCCAAACGGGGGAGTTAGATTGACACAAGGTAGTTCACATACTGTCATAAATATTTTCACACACACACACACACACACACACACACACACACACACACACATACACACACACACACACACACACACACATATA
>JBBIGA010000022.1:282356-296776 GCA_037576975.1 Alestes dentex | reverse complement strand
GTGAAGTGAAAGTGATCATTCGGTCATACGTGAACACACCACAGCACACAGTGTGAACAGCACGAAATTCTTCCTCTACATTTAACCCATTCACCAAGTAAAGCAGGGGGCAGCCAGGAACACGGCGCCCGGGGAGCAGTGTGTGGGGACGGTACTCAGGATACCTCAGAGGTGCCTAGCAGTCTTGGGAATCGAACCCACAACTTTGTGATTGCAGGGCGAGTTCCTTAACCACTAGGCTACCAGCTGCCCCACGTGTGTGTATGTGGCCAATTCCTCTTGCTAGCTAGATCATCCAATGCTACCAGTGTGAGATGGTGACTGCTAGCATGGGTTTCCCCTGCGAAACATAAATTGCCACCACATCTGTTTGAACTGCCACTAAAGCAACATCATTGGACAGATAAATATATTTGGAGAACTGCCAATTCTGTTAGGTCAGTAAACAGTGATGGAAGGAGATGGAGGGCCTTCCTATCCCCTCAGAGAGAGTGAGGTCAATTACGCTCTCCTGGTCTCCTGCCCATGGTTGTAGCAATGCTACATATCGAACATACAATATGCTGATCATAGGGCCTGTGCTTAGACAACTGCACAACTCAAAATCCTCTTTTGTATTATTGTTTTATCAGAATAAATGTATTATTTAAGGACATGCTATTCAAACTAAAAACATTCAGAGAGGCTAGTTGTCAGATAACCACTCTGTAATATGTGGTACATTGCTGCATGCTGTTAGAATAGGAACATACAACACTCAGTTGTTCTTCACAAACACTGATAGCAAACAGTTCTGATAGCATGTTGACATATTCAGCACAGCACCCTTCAGCAGCATTCGTTCTGCCCCAGCTGCCTCAGTTGAGGATAAGAAAAGGAGTACAGGCAACAGGCAGATTGCAGCCCAGCAAGAGGGTACTGTATTATCTACCATCACCTCTTTCATTATAGCATGTTTATCATTTAAGTAGTTGGACAGTGAAATTTCCCTCTGAAGGCCCAATATCATTTCAACTAATGTGAGACAGAGTGAACATAACAAGCTGTAACCTTAAGTATCAAGTACTAAAGCTTTATGTCTGTTTTATAGAAAATGCTGTTATGATAATGTGACTGGGCAGCAACAACTAGCATATTCCTTTGCAAGAAAAACTTGAAGAGCCTTTGATTCTGTTTACAAGCATTGAAACATAAACTGACCATTAATGGACTCATATTATGGAAACCAAATGTAACATTACCATATGGTGTTTTTTGTAAACACTGCAAAATCTTGAAAGTGCACCACTCATTCTCTATCCCACACTTGCAAGTCCATATATGCAGAATAAACTGCAAAAACAGCTGGTTGCTAATCCACTGATGTCACAGTGTCTACTGCAATTTAATCCCATTCATTCACATTGAAAATAAAGGAGTAATTTAGCTCTGCCTTCTAAACAAGACATAATACAGGGAAGCCAATCAGAACAGAGAATGTTTTCACATATCACATATATCAAATGCAACCTAAAGACAGCATTAAAAACTGACTGTTTAAATCTTCAGAATAAAGAGAGGAAAAACCACACTAAAACCACACAACCATTACAATCTGTGAAACTACAAATAGAATGTGGATCTTTTAAAAGCTGACCTTGTGGTCTGCATGCATTAAGAACAAAAGATGTCCAAACTCCATCCTTAGGTATGTCAGAAATGCAGAAAGGCCCAGATGAGGCTAGAGTAGTGTGTACTCACTACTTCTACCCTTAAACCAAGTAAAATTTTAAATATGTGAAAAATAACACAAATCAGTCAAAATGTGAGTTAAGACCATGATGCTGAGTAAACCAGACTAGTTATTGGCTACCTCTGGGAAGGCTTATATTTAGATTCACCTCTCCCTACTTTACATATTTGAACAATACAATGCAATTACACAATGTCATTTACAGAGTAAATCAGAGAAACCTACTTCTCAGGTTTAAAAATAATATGGTAGTCATTTCGACGCACTCGCTTCATTTGGTACGCCTATCTACCATGTTGGTGTATTTTTTGATTTTACAGTTAAAGACTGTAGTTGATTTGTTTCTATGCATCATTTGTTTATCTATGGTCATGACCTTCCCAGGGCCACCAGTGAGTGGATATTATTAGGGTGGTGAATCATTCTCAGCACACCACTGACAGGGTAATGACATATTAGTATATGTTTGTGTGTGTGTGTGTGTGTGTGTGTGTGTGTGTGTGTGTGTGTGTGTGTGTTTGTTTGTGTTTCTGCTGGAGTTAAAACACTGTCCACATACTGTTCACTTTATTAGACAAATCTAGCCTTTAACCTGGAGGTAAGGTTATTGGTGATAAAAAACTTTTATCTTATTATTCTGAAACTGATCATTGTACCCACATGATTCCTACTCAGGGTTGATCCTGAGGGGTCCATACCATTGATGAACATTGTAAATGCAGGTAGATGGGTGTAAAACAAGGTAGGTGGACCTAATGAAGTGCCCAGTGAGTGTATATTGTATGTATGAAAGCAGCTTTAAATTGCACAGACCTAAAATAATGCCAAAGTCACTCTAGCTAAAGCCATACAACTTCTAAAGCAAAGCCACAATGATAGCTAATGCCTTATAAATTTTACATTGTAAAATATTCATAACACACTTCCCAAAACGGGAACATTTTTACTGGTGCCTTGCCTCAACATATTGAAACTAAATATGGCAATTTTGTGTGATGCTGTTTTCAGCTTTACTCCACCTTGTAGCCATTTTAAGAATACTACCTGGCATACGGCTGCTCAGGATTTGTGGTTAAATCCCGCTATTATAACAAATGTCTCCTGTACGCTTTGTTCTTGTGGCACATCTGGCAGGCTAGAGAGCTCAAGATTTTTTCGGAAAAAGGTGATGCTTTAGTGATGACTGCGAAAAAAAAGAAGAAAAAAGAGGGATTGTCAAAAAGCCGTGGCATATGAAACACCTGCTCACGGCTTAGCCTGGCTCCCTGGTGCCAGGGCTGCATCGGTTTATTTGGCAGTTCACTGGAAGAGCTCCAGGCTCATGCTGTCATATAGAAGCTCTTCTTGCCATTTATTTTCCATCACCTCTGTGTACATTAGCTGAACGCTGAGCCAGAAGAATGTATAGCTCATTCCTAATGTACATATGGGCTGTGTACATATACATAGCCACGATTCCCCTTAAAAACTCCACGTTCGACTTTGTTATATGGGATGTAGAAAGTTTGTTAATTCAATGCATGGGAAAAGCAGCCTGGTTCAATGGGTGAGTTCCTCCAAAAATCAAATGTGGAAATTTATCCCCATGTCCAATATGTAATTGCTGGCCCAAGAACTTTTGAACTGGAGCTTTGAGTCTAATGTAGCCAAGAAGCAATGGCAGCTTATGTACCACCACTCCAAAACTATGCAAATCACATGCATAAATCAAAATATGTGCCTTAATGTGGAATTATTATTAAAGAAAACCCAAACTTAATGTTTGTAACATGATTTTCTCCAAGCCACATAAGACAGTAGTGTCTAGTGCTTTGATTCCTTTTTCACTTCTGTAATAACTGCAAGTGACATACTTGGATAAAAAGGACCCCTTTGGATGAGAATGTCATCATGGGGTGAAAGAGCCAAAGCTTTATTTACTGTGAGATAAGGAAAGAGGAAAGGAGATTGACCTAGTGTTCCCCATCCTCAGGAGAGAACTATAGCTGGCTAGCAGTGGAAAGGAAAGTGAAGGGGCCATACAGATTTTTACATGTACAAACAAGCAAGTCATCTTGGGGTGAGCAAAGACTAAAAGAACAATGGTCTAGCTTTTGAGAAAAATACAAAGACAAAGAAACATTTGTGCTTAGGCTCTGTGTACATATAGATATTTTGTAAATTGTTCTACATATTACATCGGCATTACATTGCATCTACACATTTTGGGTGAAAGAATCCTTATTGATATTCAGTTTTGTAATAGCAAAATAATAATTAGATACATTTGTATAAACGGTTAATAAAATAAATTGAGCTGCAAATAAATTTATTGTATTTGCTCATTGTTTAAGATTGCATTATTTAGCTTTTTTGTGGATTTCTGTGCATTTTGGTACATGTAACACAGATTATGCAATTGTAAGACATTTGGGTTAAAATGACAATGAGATCCACTAATTGTGTTAAAAAGTACTAAATACACCGTCCTTTTTTGAAGCACTGATGTGTTGAGAAATAATCATTCCATGTTACTTTTAATACATATGTTTTTAAGAGAGCACTGAATAAGTATTCCATGGGAAAAACAGAAATGGTTCTAAAGTCTTTGAGTCGCACCAAAATTAAAAAATGTATAACAATATACTCTATAATACTCAAATTTATCCATACAAAATTGCTTATGTGGCAGTCCCTTTGATGCAATTCTTGATATCAAATTTAATCTGCTGTGCTAAATACACTGTGAAAGCAGAACATGACAAAATAATGTTACTATCTTCAGAAACACCTTAGAACATCCATCACCATGTGACGATCTCTTCCTTTTATTCTGTGTTTCCCTCATACATTCTGCCTCTCTTCCGTCTGGGTGGAGAGAACAGTGGCGCTCCAACATGCTTGATGTTAAACAGATGGGGGGTGCAGTTCTTTTGAAGTAGGGCGATGATACATACTAAGGCTCCCCACAGCTGTATTTTGCTAGCAGACCTCAGATATGCCAGGTAAACAAACTCCACTCTAAAGAGGAGAACGATGCCACCCTGACAGCCTATATGTGAGCATGGTTGTGCAGATTAGGCGCTTTATAGCCTTGTTACAGTCAACAAAAAAGTGGGCAAGAAACTGCCTACATAGTGTAGGATGAGATATAAAAAAAAAAAAAAGATTTTCATTTTTATGTCAAAAAAAGCTTGAAAAAGGAAACTGAAAAAGTTTGTTCTTGAAAGTATAAGCTTGCTTCTCTCTTTGTGTTTGAATTTCGAGAAGTTTTTGCTTTCACTTGACTTTTTCGAGCTTTGAAACTTCCGCACCCTACCAGTCCTCTGAAAGAATGTTGACAGTGAATGCTTGTGAAAATTCAAGGTCTATTCCACATGTCAGTGGCTAACTGTGGTGTTAAGTCCCAGGGTGGAGACGCCTGCTTCTGGAACAGTGGTAACAGGCAGACAGTGAGCATAACTCTTTCAGCCCTATCAGCTGTACGGTTCATTCACTTCTCTGGCCAAGAACTAACACTTCCTCCTCTTCCCCAAGGCCCTTATCTGCCCTTTTGGCTCAAAAAACTCACTTGTCCTAGTGACCTGAAATGACAACAAATCAGCACCTTGGCACCTGCTTGGCCATCCTCCGTCTGTCTTAAGATGCTCTGAATGCCTTTGACAATGGGCAAGAAGGAGTGCTCCTGTGCAGCAGAATTCCCCAACCAACTCCAGACAGTAACTCTCCAATCTTTCCATAGCTAGCTCTGTTGTTACTTATTTATAGCAACATGGTTCCCAGAGAACCAGAGTAATTGAAACCAAATGCAGAGCAGGAACGATTTGGGGAAGTGGAGCAACAGAGAGAGAGAGAGAGAGAGAGAGAGAGAGAGAGAGAGAGAGAGGAAGAGAATGTGGGATAGAAATATGAAGGGGAGGAAAACTATCACTGAAAACTATTTGTGCTGCAACTGCAAAAACCTTTGGAAGGGGGCCTTCAAAGACCCATCCCTTGACTTCAAATTAGTAATCCCGGAACAAAGTACTATACCTAAAATAAGCTCAGAGCGAAAGAGGGTAAAAGATGAGTCCATAATGCAGCCAAAAAAACACTTAAACAGCAACTGAGTGGAGTAGAAACAACAAAACGTCCATGGAGACAATGAGGCAGCGGTATTATTGACAAAGCCCTGGCCTTGTCTTCCTCCTGCCAGTGCCACAAGCCTGGTGAGCTAGCCAACAAACAAGAAGTCAGAGAGCAAGGAGCCAGAAACTTACCATCCTGCTCTGTGCTGTCCCCCTAAAGTCCTCCAGTGTGGACGCCCAGGCATTCAGGGTGTGTCAAACAGATAAAGCAAGATTGAGGCTCCTCTAAACTGCTGCAAGAGGCCTTGTTCTCTCTCCCTCTATCATTCTTTCTCACTCTCTGTCTGAGCATTCACTATAACCCCCCACCTCCTCTGTCAGCTTTTCCAATAACAGACAGGCGGCCAAGTCCCTGCCCTGTGCCTGGAGGAATTTCCTGGACTCTCTGTACTCGCAGCCCGTTATCCGGAGGCCGACACAACCCAGTCTGGCCACCACATGAGAAAGGGAGAGAAAGAGAGAGAGAGAAAGCAAGCGGCAGTTAGATTCTGCATAACTCTGCTAGTGCCTGAGTTACAACCCCCCTGGTCCCCAGCCAGATTTAGAACTGGGAGACACATGTGGACAAGGCAGGGCTGGGCGTTTTTCTTTTTTTTTCTTTTCTTTTTTTCCCTGTGACCCCTGCTATAGTGAGTGAGTGTGTGTGTGTGTGTGTGTGTGTGTGTGTGTGTGTGTGTGTGTGTGTGTGTGTGTGCGCGTGTGTGTATGTTTATGAGTTCCAGGAGCACAGGGAATTGGAAAAACACATCTGTCTGGCTGACAGTAAGAGGAGAAAACGGCCACAATGTCTTTTCCTACACAGCACTTTTCTTTTTCTGCATGCAAGCATGAAGTCATCAGGCTGATGTATAACAGTAATCATTGTTTAGCAGCCTGCTCAGGGCCAGCATTTTAAGTGGGCTGCCTCAACATTAGTGGAAAACACCAGGGGTGTCTGTGTGGGTTTATTGTGTGCTTGTTTACATGTGTGTAAAAGCATTATAGGGATCTTCCAAAGAGTGCAGTCCTTTTCTAATGTTGCTACAGTGAGTTGTGAAATTAAATTTTTATGTTACAAAAAGAAAACAACCAAAGAAAGAAAGAAAAAAAAAATACTTTTCAGTTTTACATTACTGTAGTGAAAGAAGCCACTTGGCTTAACCAAGATATATTTAGTCACATTGTGTATGCTATTTGGTTGTTCTTTTTCTTTGTTATGGGTTAGAAAACAACCAATTAGAGTCAGAATTTGGAATCAGGATTTACAGGACCACTATTTCCCTGTAACCTTGTTGAAGGAGGGAATAAATTGAGCTGCTTATTCTAAACCTTCTGCACCCTTATCTCTTTTTTTGACTCTGAGATGTTGCTTTATTTATACATCTGAATTACATACATATAATTTATGAGTTTGCGATTTATGTGTGAGTTTAGTTTGAATGCACACTTATGTATTTGGTTGTGCCCACTTGTGTCTGTTCTAAAGCCATTTTATACATAATTTTACACAGTGTGTTTATGTGAAAACAAGCAAGCTGGGCACACTTCAGTGGGGTAACATTGATTTTTGGTCCAAATTCAGCGTCTGCTCATAGCCGAACGGCTGCATAAAACATGCAGCTACAATCACATCTCCTATAAAAATATAAATGTCACCCAACTGTGAGAAAAGACCAAAAACCAGATGAATGCCCCCTCACTAGATCCTTAGCTACTCCAAGCAATGAGTTAGATGCAGTACGGTTCTGCTAAACAATACCCATGCTCTCCTGCCAAATGAGTGGTAACAATGTAAAAAACAGCCTACACTGTATTTTCTCCACCAGGTCAGGTCTCTAAGGTCTCAATGGAGGCCCAATACAACCTGGCAAGCAGGCAAAGGCCAAGCAAAATAATGTATTTGTCCAGCTTAGAGCAGCAAACCCAAGCTTGTTGCACTTTATTTCTATAACCTGAATAAGAACATGTGCCCCTCCTGACCCCAAGAACAAGAGTATCTGTTCTTTCAAACCACTGTGCTTCATAGGAACAACAAAACAAATGTGTGATGCCAAGGCCATTCTGATATTAGTCTATTAAATAAGCACCCCAAGTGTAAAAATTGCCCTTGCCATGAGCACTAACAAACTCCCAGCCCCGACAGCTAAAGTGAGTCCAGACAAATTTCTTAATTCGTGTCATTATCTCATCATTCCTCTGTCAAGTGCAGCTCTTGCTTAGGGCTATTATATAGAGAACATTCATGCAAGTAACAAGCTTGTAACAAGTACTAATTGTCACTAGTTGAGTCAGTGTTATAACATGGTCATGTTAAATCTGCTGGCTGGCAAAGAAACTACTATGATCTTAATTTGCTGACATCCACTTGCACCACAAATGTATGTGGCGGCCATGCTAACTCCACAATGTGTGGTGTTTAGCCACAGCACACCTATCACTTCTGAGGAAGAAGGATAAATTACAGCTTGGAGGTAATGCTGAAGTTGTGATGTAGAGGATCCAAGATGTGGAGAGTGAAATTGAAGTGGACATGTTACATAAAGAGATTGGGGGAGGGAGAATAATCAATGTCCTAGGCCAAGACAGCGGCCTTTATTAAGCATAATGGAATCTGTTCTGTTTCATTATGGCAGTGGCACCAGAGAGGCTTCCGTTTGTGCTGTCATGTTGCCTGCGGTCAGTGGGCCACATGGCCTGTCTTTAAGAATTGCAGTTTGACCCATATTTCCTAGCCTAGAGTTTGCTGCATTGAAAGAGGAGGTCCACGTAATATTTCATAACCTCCACATCCTTCAAAAGCTGGTCAGGCATGAGGGTATTGATTCACTTGTACAGTAAGAATGAGGCAATGACAAATCATCTTGACATGAGATCTGTAGCGTGACCTTCTTGAGTCACTTGGTACCTGTGGGTTGACGTTTTGAAAATCCAGCTAGTAAACTGTGGGTGATACCTGGAGGCCACATGGGAATATGATCTACTTCCCACTTGGAATAAGCACACAGTACATGGAGAGGTATTGGAAAAGAATTTGTCAAATAATGAATTTGTCAAAGAATTTGGCAAATAATTTGTCAAAAGAATTTGGCAAATAATGGAATATCTGATATAAGTTAAGATACAAAACAACATATTTTTAAAATGTGTGGGAAGCTCCTGACTTTGGTACACATTACACTGCAGTTCGAGGCAGACTCAGCCATGCCCAAGCTTGAGCCTGCTTCCTCCCAATCGACTCTTGAGGACACAATCATCCGGTTCTAAGCAAACAACTCTGCAGGGAAGAACCACTATTAGCATCTGTTAATCAAGCTCCCCTGCTACATCAATCATTCCTCTTGCAGTTTTTTGGGGGGCAAAACATATTGCTGCTATTATGCAAAGCCAAGATGACAGCGCCAGCCTGGCAAGGGTGCCTGTTGTGAGGGAACCGTCCAAAAGATAGAGAGTAAAAAAAGGCATCTAGGAAAAATGCCCCCCAGTCCTTAGTAGGAGAATGTCTTGTCAAATGTTTCCTGGCACTGTAAATATTGTTTAACTGCTCAGTGAATCAGAAATGAAAAGAGTATTTTTGTGTGTGGACTGTTTGTAAGTGGGCCAGTAAGTGGCTGCTTTCTATAGGGGCTGAAGAGTCATGCACACACAGGAGACACACAGATACACTCTCTCTCTCTCTCTCTCACACACGCACACACACACACACACACACACACACTATGCACTATTCAATTTGATTGTCCAATTGTACAATTTGACTGTCCAATTGTATAATATTCTCAACAGTCTAGCTCAAAAAGCATACATATGAAACGTATTTCTTATGTATGCTTTTTTATTTATGCCTCACACTGAATGCAACACCAATCTTATACAAATGTCTCTCTCTCTCTCTCTCTCTCTCTCTCTCTCTCTCTCTCTCTCTCTCTCTCTCTCACACACACACACACACACACACAAACATACACTCTCTCTCACATGCACACATCACTATCTTAACATTCGTTGGCTTAGAACAGGTGGAGGCACATGGGGCTGGCTTGGCGACATGTATCCGAGATGGGCCTATTGATCGGGAAGCAAATAGCATCTTTGGCAGCAAACCTGCTTGGCAGAAGTCAAATGTGTCTACGTATTAGTTAACTGCCACATCTACAGACATTCAGTAAGTAATTGAGGACAGGGCAGAGTTTTTTTGAGGGTAGTTGGAGTGGTCACAAGTGCTCAGGAGCTTTAGCCGCTTTGTAAACTGAAGCCCTGGTAGCAGACAGGGGACAGGCTAACAATTATGCTACATTTATGCCCACAGGTTCTCCCCAGAGACCTTGTTGTGTAGCCCACTGACATGCACAGGCACTTTACAGGTGTGCACTTTGCAGCAAAGTGGGGAGAAGACATTGTATTGGTGTGAAAGAATATGGAAAGGTCCGTGCAGGTCATGAGTATGACTGGGATGTGGGCCAAGAATGGCGACACACAGAAAAATGGTAGCATATTGTTGTTGTTGTTGTTTTTTTACTTTAAAAAGACCACTAAGCTTGAAGCAAAAATTTGGCAAATTATTTTTCTAATGTCAAACAAAACAAGCAAAAAGGCAGTGCTGAGGTTTGATTTGGACCAGAGCTCTGAGGGCCGGTTGTTGAGTGGCTTTGCAAGCACAATGATGTTCCTCAATTCAGAAATGAAATAAAGAAACAAGAAATGCTGTTAGAATTGATAGCAAACATTGATAGCTAACCTAACTAATGTGATTTAATATTTGATTTTGTTGGCAATAAGTGTTTAGCTTTACTATAAGCATGTGACTGTCGTGCTACTTCTAGCTCTGTACTGAGAAGAGTTGCCAGACAGCTAGACATTGTGGAAACTGAAAGCAGGCAAAGGAAAGATGCTGTGGCATTATGGGAAATGGGAAATGTAGTTTGCATGGCCATCGTGTATGATGTGTAGTTTAGTGCACAAATAAGCTTATAGAAGCTTATACCTCAAATGGGCATTGTTCAAACTGCACTGTTTCAAACATTGTTATGTGGCTTCTGATACATACCAATAACATTGTTTTGGACAATGGAACAATGTTATGTAGTAAGGCAAAAACAGTAGTAGCAGTCATCTTTTGTCCAGTTTTATTAAGAACTTTATAGCACACAGTACTGAAACACACACACACACACACACACACACACACACACACACACACACACACACACCCTATTCTCGACCTGCTAATCCTGTCTCTCAGTCAGCTGGCCAATTCAAACACAGAATATAGAGGATCTTAAGGGAAAGGTCGTGTGGGTATTTGTTTGTTTCAGGCCAATGGAAAGTTGAGAAGAGCACAAATAAATGTCCACTCCCAACAGCAGATGCATGATGCAAATGCTGAAGACAGACGGTCTGTGTAAACAGGCAAGAAGTGCAATCGCTCAAATCAAATCCGCCTTAAAATGTCATCAGCTCAATACAGGCTTATCAGTAAGTGCCCAATAAGGAACGATCCCGATATCTGGAAGACAAGAGCTCGTTTTAACTGAGCACTGTGAATGTCATGTTGTTATTTGAAAGACTTTGAGAAAGCACTGGGGTGAGGCATAAACTGATCTATGACTAAGTGGCCGTCTCTAAAACATTATGATTTTGTAGGCATGACACACCAGAAAAGATATTAAGATTATTCAAACTAACTTGAGGATCTTTAGACCTTAGAAGCTCCAGTCATGGCAGTAACATACAGATAGTATAATTTCATATTAATAATTTGTCTCCTTTAGCTTGCTGAAGTGAGTGGCAATACTCTTGAATGTACACATAATAAAATTTCCACATTTGTGTTTGTTAGTAAAAGTGCCTTTTTGAAAACTCTTTATATAAATAAAATTGTCTGCATTTTTGCCATTTGTCATGATCAGACCAATACTAATCAATACAGAATGTAGACTGCCAATAAAAAAGTAATCCATTCTGTAACCAAAAATGTATTTAAATATGTAATCATATGCAAAAATGTAGTCATATCCAAAAAACACACAGTCAAATGACATGTTTTGCTGATTTTCCAAGTGAACACAATTAAGCTTAAATATGCATAGGCATTTTGCTCATTTTTTGTTGAGTTTTACAGTATTGTTCATTTTGTATTACCAATTTTATGACAAGAAACCAAAACAAGGAAACAAAACACTGATACGAAACCAAGAAACTATCATAACTAGAAAACAAGATAAGATATGATAAGATAAGTGGGAATTTTGCATTGTTACAGCAGAAAGTGGACCGTATAAAGTTAGGAGCAGCAATAGATCAAAACAATAGATCAAAAGCTATACAACACAACAAGATAAAATTTTAACTTAATTAAATTTATTAACCCTTATAATCACATGTGAACACACCACAGCACAATGTGTACAGTGTGGAATTCTTTCTCCGTATTTAACCCATTTACCAAGTGAAGCAGTGGGCTGCTGCCAACGAGGGGCCAACGAGGAGCAGTGTGTGGGGACGGTACCTTGCTCAAGGGTACCTCAGTGGTGACACTGGAAGTTGGGATTCAAACCCACAAATATAAAGTACAGTCATGATTGCTTATGAACATAGACAAGACAACCACACACCTAGACGCAGGGGTATTTCTACATGAGATGACACTTGGGATAGGAGGGGCCACAAATGACACACAGGTGAATTAAGGAAGAGGTAAGGCTATGGTGAGGACCTAAATAAACAATGGCAGAGCGCAGTTACAAACACCAGCCGATTTCTTCTGTCTATCCCGCCTTCATTCTCTTTCTCTTCCCAGCTCTCTCAGGCATCATATTCTACATTATAAGCATTAGCTGCACCCAGCCTCTTAGAATACTCCTGTAATTAAGCTCCACCACACTTTAGGAGAATCAATGCTTGATTGGAGCAAAAGATGGATTGGGTCTCTATAGCTGCAAGATGGGCTTTAAAGGCAGCACTACATGACACCCAAACAGTGCTGTGATTTCCCCCTGATGGCTTTAATCACTCTCCACACGACTGATATTGTATACTTTACTGACAAAACATTGATTGCTATGGTCTAAAACCAAGGAAAAAAAACAAGTCTACCTATGTGCATTCTGGCACAAACAAGGCAGAAGCGTCACCCAGTTTGACAAGCTGGGGGTGGATGGTGATTACCAGCTATGAAGGAATTAGGCATAGGGTTTGTGCATTTGCATGTCTTAACTGGAATCATGTTCTATTCATGTAAAAGGTGCCTACGTCTGTGGAAAGACTGTTACAAATTTTGTAAATCTGCTTTGCACTGTAACAACAGCCAAACTTTGGTGCAGTCCAACTAATATGGGCTCAATTTCCCAGAAGCATGTTAAGAAGAGTGAAGAACATCTTCATCTATAGAGTGAGTGATCAATGTGATGCATGTTCTACATAAAGAATCACCTTTATGCTAAACTGCTTTTGAGAAACCCAGTCCTGACTACCTGATGGTTCTTTACTGCACATGCAACAGGGCAAATATAATGAAAAGAGGTGAAATATGACACACAGACATCATTAATGTTGGTAGCCATATTTCTCTGCTGAAATGACTCATTTAGATCCTTGACTGAGTATCACAGCACCAGAGGCCCACCATTTAAGTAACAGCTGCAGAGCTACAAAATAAATATTTTGATATGAACAGATACTTAATTAATCAGCATGAACGTGGCATGTAAATGTCACATTCTGTTCTTCCATAAAATAATGTAAAATACTTGTAGAATCACTACTTTAATCTTGTAGCTATGCTGACTTTCACTCTAAATTTCAGGGAAACGCTTAAAAAAAATAAAAAAATTAAAATGGTCGTGCAATGTTCTGACTTTTCACGAAAATCTATGTTACCAAGTTACCAAAGCAGTGTCACAGTTGGCTCACCTGTGCCACGGCCCTGGGCTTCCTGGCCAAGTCATCTGACATAATCTGAGCATTTTATGAGCTAAAATAAATTATATAAATAATAATAATTATGGATTAACATTATAGCTTTTAAGGTTATAGCACCACTTAAACAGGTTTAACATTTTAACATGTGAGTCTAAGAACCAACTTGGCTTTGAATATTCCAGTGATGTTAGTAATGCAGCAGGGTGTCCTTTTTGTTCATTGTAAGGATGATTGTTAGCTTGTTAAGGGGTTGAAGGTAACATTACGCTCCCATGGAAAACTAAATTAGACTTGCATGTTGTTTGTGATCTACTCTGACTTTCAAGATTTTAAAATAATCTTTTGCCAATAAGCATTTTTCTTCATCTACCTGCAAAAAAGTAATTAACTCGCTCAATCATACATACAGTTGTGCTCATAAGTTTACATACCCTGGTAGAATTTATGATTTCTCAACCATTTTTCAGAGAATATGAATGATAACACAAAAACTTTTCTTTCACTCTGGTTAGTGGTTGGCTGAAGCAATTTATTGTCAAACAACTATGTTTACTCTTTTTAAATCATAATCACAACGCAAACTACCCAAATGACCCTGATCAAAGGTTAACATACCCCAGTTCTTAATACCGTGTATTGCCCCCTTTAACATCAATGACAGCTTGAAGTCTTTTGTGGTAGTTGTG
>JBBIGA010000022.1:244002-276691 GCA_037576975.1 Alestes dentex | reverse complement strand
TATATATATATATATATATATATATATGGTGTCAGAGAAGCTACTTCACTTTTATTTGCCTCAATGGGCGAATGTAGGAACATAGTCTCTGGAGGCTGAGGTATGGGGAAGGTGACAGGATGCGCAGGAGGCAGAAAGGCCCTCAAGGTTGATTATTACACTAATACAATTTCCTCATGATTATGGTTAAACTCCCCGGCCTGTCCTTGAACCCTGGACTGCCATTTACAAATCGCAACTATGCTGGAGGCCGCCTCACCGCTAAATCAAACACGTCTGCGCTGCAACAAAAAGTAATCAGGGAAAAATCAATGCTTTTCAGTTTCGCTTTTACAATTCCAACGCCCTCTTCCCCCTCTTTCTTTCTTTTCCCAATGACAGAGGACTTTCTTCCCCATCTATTATTTGTACCTGTCTACAATTCTAACTTGCTAAAATGGTTTACAAGGCTCTGGCATTTGGTCAATAATACTTTTTGCTTCATGAAATGCCCTTTCTTTAAAGGGCTCATAACCTTGAGTTTTTTTCTTTTGCATTAAATTTTTTTCTTCCTGATCTCCACTTATGACATTTGTGTAGGGTTGCTTTTGTTTATTTTCTCCAGATAAACTGTATAGAATGGGAAGTGAAGTGCATGTGTTACAGCAATCTTTACACACTACCCCAAACCACTTCATTTCAAAAGATGAAGAAAAATAAATGCATTTTGATGGAAGATTAAGTGAAGTATTTTTACAGAAATAACTTGGGTGACTATTGACATCTGTTGTTTGTTAGCCACAGAGTTCCAGGGCTAAACTAAAGAAGCATACTTGGGTTACATCTTGGATAAGTGGAACATTGTGTAAATGTGATACTAAAGTTCAAGGCCTACTAGCTTTCCCTTCTGGTCTTGAGGTGGGTTTGATGTCTTTGTTAAGGAACTGCATGCACAACATGGTTAAAACTTTACATTCTTTAAAATGCATTGTTTTGTGACATCACAGTTTCCACACAAACGGGAGTGTGACCTGTATGTTTTGAAACAACCTTTGCCTCAAACTCTTTTATTTAAAAAAGAATATAAAATGTTTTTTCCCCAATATATGGGCCCTTAGTAAACTGCTGATTGCCCCTTTTCAGTAAATAGTATGTTGTAACTGCAAGTTAAGTTGTTTGAGATTTGTTGCTTCACTTCAGCTGGACATAAATTGAATGGTAAATTTATGCTTGCCGCTTTGAAGACTTGATTCAGAAATCACTTTGCAGCTGCTGAATGGAGAGGAATTGGGCAGAACAGTGGCACAAAACATTCTCCCCTCATTCTGTTTGCAAAAAAACACCCACCATATTTTGGGCTGAGTGTCAAGCATTATGCACACATCATTGCAGGTCATGGAGAGTTTAAGAGAATGTGACTTGAGTGCATGTTTATTAAGGGTACTGGGAGTTTATGGAATCACAGTGTGTAATGTCAGTTTTGCATAAAATTTGCATTCTCCTGACTCACACAGCCACAGTGCCATCTACGAGCCTGCTTTGCTAATGCACCTCAAGACAATCCTTCTGGACGGAGAGGCTAAGACACCTGACAGATTGTCAAGGCAGACCAGACACATTCATAAAAAATTTTACATGGATATTTTCAGCTGAAAAGTATTTGGTCAGCCAAACCCTCCTCAGTGCTTAATAATGCAGTTTCTATGCAGAGTGAACAAGCAGCATGTTGTGCATTTAATCTACTCTTCTCTTTTTATAATGGCATACTTAATGCCAAGCACATAATTTTTATTTTGTTTATGTCAAAAGTTATTATTTTGAACAATCGAACATATGAATAGGATAATATTGCACACTTCACTCACCTTTTATTGTAACCCTGATTAAACAAATCAGCGGGTGTTGTCGAACTAGTTTATTACATACTGCTCATACAACAATATCCAAGAGCAGTAATGCAGTGTGTGATTTCTGTTTTGTTATATATCCTGTAAAATGTAATTGTTGAACTTATGTTTTACTTACACTCGCTGTGTTTTTGGTGTGTCTGTTTTTGTTTTTTGCCATGGTCCATGGTCCTGCATGAATGCTGTTTAGTTTCTGTGTTTAGTGTACTGTGTATATGGCTGAAATTACATTGTGTACTGTGTATCTGGCGGAATGTCAGATACACATTCTGCCAGATATTGCAAACTACAGTAGCTTTGCAGCCCCTGTGCTAAACTAAGGGGCAACATTTGAACTCCAATGTTGTTACCGACACATAGTTACCGACACATGTCGGTAAATACATGTGTCGGTAACTATATCCAGGTTAAATGGGAAACTGCATAAATTAAGTTTTTGGCCAAACCATTCTTTAATAGACCTGAATTTAGATTCTTTCGCATACATAAATGATGACAAGATGGAAGTATAATGCAACCGCACAACAGTTTTATCTGTTGGTCTTGCTGTGGGTTTGCTTACTTTGAGTAAAGCTAAGATCCTGCACAGATCCACACAGGATCAGCTTTTCATGCTCACATGTGGAGTCACATTTAGTTACACTAGTTCATATTCCACAATGAAACAACTCATCTTTTTAGCAACAATACGAAAGGACCTGTGTCTTTTGAAACCACACAGGTGTATGACAGATGAATGGTTTTAACAGTTTAACCAAAATATATACAGAGCTGAAAAAGTGGCTAGCAATGCTTGTAGAGCTGTGACTGAAGAGCTAGAGAAAATGAAATGGAACTTGAGACTGGCCTGATTCACTCTGGCACTTTTGCCTCACACGTTACACTATGCATTTTACTATGAAAATCAGTATACAGTATACAGAGCACACAGTATATACCAATCCAGGGCATTTTACACAACACTGTAAGCTGTTTTGAACAGAGCCTATAATTAGCCCTAAACCAGTGTTTCCTCACCTTGATACCAGATACATACCTTTCTGCAAGGTCTAATTCCAAACAGTCTGAAACATCTAACTGCATTAGTGTTAAGAGAAGGGAGGGCAGTAAATTAGATGCCATTTGGAACTAAGTTCTGCAGGAATCTGCAGGAGGGTTGGTGCCCCTGCCCTAAGTCATATGAATTGAATTCTTGAATTCTGTTCTAAATATGTACACATTCCCTTAGAAATCATTGCTCCGCATCCAGCAACAAAAGCAACATGGTGCTTCGTTTAAATAGCGTTTTCCGATGTGTTGGTTTTTCACTGAGCTCGTTACACTGCGATTTCAGTTCCTCACCACAAGCCATGGATAGGAAGCCGTCTGTCTTAGTTTTCCACTAGTGTTGTGAGACTGGGAACGTGAGAAGCACATCTGAGCCCATCAAATCTTTCAGCCTGATGCAATTAATTAAACCATCTGCAGTGGCCAGTCTGCAGTACTGATTTCACAAGGATCCAACGGCAAATGGAACAAACTTTGACACCCCTGTTCAGAGAAAAAGTGGATGTTGTATTGCTCTATTCAATATAAAAACATAATTTTACACAGCACCTTCATTGTTTACAAGAACAGTCTATTAATAACATTATGCTTCTAAACATTAGGAGCAGCCATACCCACATTCAATACTGATAGGTGGTCTCTTCGAGTAGTGGAACTTCAGGTGAGGCACTGTGGGTGGAGTTTTGGTTGTTGAGTGTGTCTTGGAGAGATGGATGCATTTACAGTGCTATATAACATGTGGCTCGAATGCGCCTCAGGCCACCTCCTGAAGTGGTTTGAGCAATCAGATATATATTTTATCTGCCTCTTGGGTGCATTTACACCTGCATTTTTATGTGGCTTGCAGCCTGATACTGACCATATGTAAACCGGATCTGAGACTTAAGTGATGTTCCCTATAATGTTAAAATCAACCTTCAGAGGAATTATGACACTCACATGTCCATGTTGGTCATAATACACTGTATCAGCATGTGAAACTGGATCTTCCAGTTCCACATATGTGTGTACACCACATTAGCATACTGGTATTTTCCTGTTGATGTTTTCTGGCTCAAAATGGTAGTTTGAGGCTAAAAAAAATCTTACCATGTTTTTGCATATCCTTCAAGTAACAGCATTTCATAAAAGAAACTGCTGTGATTTTAGTTTAACCATAAGTGCTAATGTCACCAGCAATTACTGAAAGTCACCCATTACTGCATTATGAACACCTAGCCTCCTTTTTCTTCTTCAATGGAACACTCATTTCCCATGTAATCAGCTCCATATACTATATATATGTGGAGCATGCTGTTTGCAGTAGACTGTGGCTCATTTGTTTCTCTGCATCATCTGTTAGCTCCTTAACGTTCATCAATGGTCAGAACCCCCAACAGGATCATTACACACATTCTTTGCATGTGTGTATGTGTGTGTTCATTAGACAGAGTGAATCACACAGCAGCAGTATAGCTAGACTTTTTTCAAGCACAAAATGATCCATTTAAACTCCTTTTGACTTTTAAGTAGGAAAACATTTTATTTCTTACAGTGCAGCAGAGTGCAGAGCTTTTTCACTAGTGGAAAATGCCTCATGATGACACAGAATGTATAAGATGACTTTGGCCCTTACTGCCACCTGACTTCAGAATCCAACAGCTCTAAGCGCTGAGGGACAAGTCTCCTTGAGTGAAAACACACACACATTTCTCCATTGATTTTTTGTGCGTGCTTCACGAAGGGACATGTCATAACACCCCTTTCTAAACTAATGTCCTTTATGACTGCGACAGTTCTATCTTTGTGTCACTCAGAGTGGAGCCTTCTTTCGCTTGAACTCAATTTAGTTGGGTGGGGAGGGTGTCGTTCAGCCTGACGGGGGGTCCTTAGAGGGCAGGTTTGGGATGGGGGGTGTGTGGGGGGGGTGGTGTTGGGGGGTTGGGGGTGTTGTGGAAGGAGGTGTTAGGGAACTGGCATCCATTTTGAACAAGACGGCTGCCTCCCTACAGACTGCAGCTCCGGCGAAGTAGCTCAGTGCCTGGCACACACACAATAGATAGCCTGACCTTACAGCGCATTGAAATGCTTAATCTTGAGACACAGGGGCTGAGTGGATGAAACACAGCCTTTACATAAAGGTCAAATCACTAGTTAATCCACTGACTGTGTTTCAGTGATGCTCTTAAAACCACACACCTTTGAATCCCATGTATTTTCCTGAAGTCCCATTCTCTGTCAGCAAGAACTACCCAACCACAGCCTTGTGCTCAGATTCAGCCATCACAGGATAAAGGAAAGAAGTTTATTAATAACAATAGCGTTTAGCGTTGCTCGCTGTATCAGAACAAATACCATGAAGTCTAAATGCAAGAAGTGAGAATCACTAGAGGCCCCATGATACAATATTATCATGATACTTAGGCCACAATACCATCTTATTGCATTTCTGGGTTCATTTTGGGGAAGCAGCTCATTATTACAGGTTTGTTTCACACAGGAGAATTAATTCTCAGTCGTACTACTGTTTCTTTGTTTGGCTACCATCACTCAAACAGGGATGAGCAGCAATTACTGGTAAAGAGGCATGTCCTTCAACACAAGGCTGCAAACAAGGAGCAGAAGATTTCTGGCCCAATGAGGACATGAGATGAGCATTTTTTAAAAATATTTTTAGTGCAACCTCTCACACTACTTTCAGTGTCCTTTCCTGTCGGTATTATCCTTGAAACTGAAAGTGATGGGACTCGAGTCACTTTTCCACAGGTTTACATAAACCGTGCTGCAACTAAACTGTACTTCAGTTTTTTATAGTCTTGTTTGAGTTTTTTAAATTTTTTTCTCAGCATTGTTCAGTCCTGCAATGAACACCCAACTAACTTGTAAGCAATGGCCCGGGACACCTTATCATTGCTCACAACAAAATTTATCTTCAACCCAAATAGGGAGTCGTGCTTATACTTCCCCCAAAAGTCATGACAACATTTTGATCAATCAAAAAGCAGTGACACAGGCTGCAGCCTGCTTTTGGGTGTGCCATTGAGCAGCGTTGACAATATGGGTATGGCTCGGTGTGACGTCTCCAGTCAGCGGCCACTAGAGGCCGCTATGATATGTTGGACTTTTATTTTGAAGTTGTGTCTGTGTGTCTGGGTTCATGCCTTTATGTACAGCTGTCTGGTGTTTAGTTAAATTATTGTATACCCTGATTGGTTCCTGTCTGTGTCATTTAACCACCCCTGTGTTCTACCCCTGTGTCAGTCCACTGTCTTCTGTCCATCGTTCATGTCTAGGGTTTACTCTGTCTTTAGGTTCTGGGCCCTCGTTTTCTTTCAGTTTTGGCCCTCATGCCGTCTTTGAGTTTTGCAAATAAAAGTTAAAGTAGGGTGACCGGACATCCACTCTTCCCTGGACCTCTTTTTGAGACCTGGAAATTGCGTCTGGCCGGGATTTTAGAATTGTCCGGGATTTTGAGCTGTCTAAACATTCGTCACGTCATGGGCATCTCTCATAAACTAAAAGTGCAGACCCCCCACCCCCGGGACCACGGCTGTCAACCCGAGATGTGCATACCCCCCGAAAATATGGCTGAACCATGGTATTAAACCCCCACCCAAACCCTAGGCCACCATTTTCAGAAGAACCAAAGATAATCTGGACCACTACAAGGCTTGAAAACAGCTTTCACACTTGGGCAAATGGCCCTGGGCCTAGAAAAAAGCTCTTTGTGAAAATACCTTAAAACAGTGGTCCTGTGGATCTACAATCCTAAAAGGACTAGCTCTAGCCATAATCTGCAACAACCGCAATGGCTGTTGACAATTATAAATATCATTAATGTGTATGAATTCCCACTTTTCTCCCAAAATATTATAATACTATAGGGCAGGGGTTCTCATATTCAACGGTCCTTTATATTCAAACTTTATATTCAAAGGTCCAAATCTAATTTCGAGATAAGGTCAAAGGTCCAGGACGACAAGATATAAGCAAATCCCTTTTATTACATTTGCTTACAACATACAACCAAAAGAAATGGCGCTGTTTATCTATAATTATTTGTATGTGAACCTAATCCACTCTCACTTTTGACAGTAAAGTATAATATGCATTGTAGTTTTATGAAAAGATTTAACAATAACCTTGATTAACTTAATTACTTTTATGCCTCAACAAATAAAGTGGTGACGGGACATAACACCTCCTTTTTCAATGACTCTTATAATCATGCAGGTATTTCGCTCTCTTGTGCTCACGGGACTACAAGCGAATGCCCGTTAGCCTTAGCAGCCTTGCTAATATGGATGCGAAGCCTGAGAAGTGAAGCATGCCAATGTTGCTTCAGTTAATCTCAGGCCAGGATCGCTGTAAAAATCTGAAATATTTTACAAAATGCATAATTTATTGAAACATACACTTAATCACATTGCGTAAATGCATTCCTAATATGATGTGTGGACTGGGTCCGGAATTACTTGCAGTTCGGTCCGGATACGGACCGCAGTTCAGCCTTTGAATTGCTGCGGTAGGGCATCAACTTTTTGTACCAAACCTATTGAATGTGCCAAAAAGTAGGTGTAATACTTCTGTAGTGTCTTTTCAACCACATACAAGTGCTGTTTTTGGTGTTTCTAAGTACTAAGCTTTCCTTTGACTGGGTTGTGAGGGCAGCTAGTGCTAACAGGCTTTCCGGCACAGTGTTTAGACCAGCTGGAATCTGCCCCACAGTCCTGAGCTGTCCCAGAGAGCAGCCAGGCTGTCATCTATCCTTCTGCCATGTTAACCAAAGCCTCAGAGTAATGTTGTCAAGCATGCGCTATCCTAGACAAGACAGCAACGGCTGTCTTATGTTGCAGACCTGGAAGATTGAGACTGTAGCTGGCCTCGATTAGGTGTGTTCCACCTTAAGGCAGAACAAACTGGCATGTGCAAGTGTGTGTGTTAATGTGTGTGCACTTGCGCGTGCGTGTGTGTGTGTGTGTCAGACAAGGCTGTGCGATTTCAGCTCTTTTTGCCTGCCTCTCCGGTGGCCTCATTAGCTGTCTCTCCACTGGCTCCACGAAGCCATGGCTCCAGATCCATGCCTGGGCTGACGCTGACAGTTGGAGCACCATTCCAGGCACCGGACAGATCAAAAACACTTCCATTCTCTCAAATCTGCTTCTACCCCCTGGCATGTAAGGGAAGTGCCAGACAAAATCATGTTGTCCAGTGCAGAGAGTCACCAAAAACATTGCTCTTCGCCATTAACCTTAACAAGGATAAGCAATTAAGAGTCTTTGTCTTGCTAACTTTGCCCCCTTATTGGTTTAATGATGTCTCAAAAAAACAGAAGAAAGTGCTCACATGGGAAAACCACATGGGACAACATGTTGAAACGACAATAAGTACCAGGAACTCGACAACTGCTTCCATCCTCACCTTTGCAAGTTAAGGACTTCAATTAAACCTTAGCCATATTGCACTCCTGTCAGAAAGTAGCTCTGCTATTGATCTGAGAAGCATTCGGTTCCTCATAGTTAGTGCAAGCAGACTATTAAGAGAGCTGTTTTGTATGCTGCGCCACAATACGCACCAGCATCTCCTCATAATGAATCTTGTACATGCTCTAATGTGCGACCATCCCTGGGGAGAAACAAATGTGAATATCGACTGGAGCTGCAGCCTCTTAGAAAGGAACAGGTGAGGACAGTGCAGCGAAAACATCACACAAAGGAAAGCGTCCACTTTGACGAACAAGGTCATCAGCGTCTGCAGACTTAAAAAACTCTTTCATGAGGCAGTAATTGCAACATCAGCACCCAGGTGACAGACAAAGTGCAAGGGCAACTCTTGATTCAGACAACAGCAAGAAAGGGGAAAATTAGCGGCGTTCACCAACACAATACCTCAAATGTAAATGAATATATTAAGAGCAAAATGTGGGCAGAGTTTGTACTGTTGTTTTGCTTTCTGTTCCATTTACATTCCCACAAAATTAGGCAATTAAGTCCATAGTTACATTGCAAATTCAATTTAAATGATGGTTTGTTTCAATGTCAAGCTTGACAAAAGCAAAAGAGAATGTAAAGATGTAGTAAAAATATATCCTCTACTGTCAAACACAAATGTGGTATCAACTAAATGTTCAGAATCTGCACTTTCCATGGAGCTATGAATAATTAATATTAAATTACAACATGCTTTTGTTGTCTTCAAGGGATTATCTCTAGTCCACCTCATGAAGACAACAGTGATTAACAGAAATGGCTCACTACAGAGGGTGTGTTATGATCATATGATATATATATATATAAGCCGTGCAGCACCTGGGGAGCAGAGTGTGCTCAAGGGTACCTCAGATGAGTCTCTAGCAGTCCTGGGATTCAAACTCACGACCTTATGAACACAGAGGCAGCTCTCTAACCACCACACCTCCAGCCGCCAGGACCTTTTCTTTAAATCCAGGCCAAACAATGCCTATTCTATACAACACACATACACATATAAAGAGTGCAACATAACAGAGCCATCTGAGGCCTGTTTAAATTTCTTTGCGTAAGCCTGACACCAAGGACCTGCAAAATAGAGAAGTAATAGTAAACACATTGTCATAAATTTCCTCAAAGACACAGGTAATTCAACCAATAGTCTTTAGGCTAAGCTATTATATTCAGTAATTTTGTTGTGCTGCAGTTTCTGTCCTGAAGTGGCAGCCTAGTGCACATTTTAGCATCAAGAGAGGTGATATAAATTCTTAGTCTCTGGCCAGTGCTACAGTTATAGCTGCTGTTGACTCATCAATTCCACCACAGAAGAGCTGAAAATAGGCAGAAGAATCATAAAGTCACCCAGCTAGAAAAAAGCTGACATTGTCTGGGAAAAAAAGTGTTTGACTTTCTCTGCAGTATGTTCTTCTGCTAAATAGCTGAACTGTTTTATGTTGCATTCTGATGCCCAGATTTTGAGAACATAAAACACCTGACATCTCTAAATACACTCACCTATTGTATACCCTGGGTGGATAAAATATTAGACATAATTTTTGAATAAAACTCTCAATGTGTAAGTTATTTGGTTTATTGGTCACTCTTTTTGTTAATGCATTTTAACTCAACAGTTAGTTGCAGTGGTCCTAATACATTGGCTGAGAAACATATCACAAATAACATTGTTTCTTTTTTAAAATAATGACTGCTAAGTAATGACTCTGTTTACACTATAGCTAAATTTACAAAATATAAAACAGCAAACTAACATTAGATTACTTTGTAAGATTGCATTTCACACTACAACATGTTCTGAAGATTACTGTGACAGCAAGTCTGCATCAAACTCTCAAGCTATTATTGTCTTTATGTAAACCTTTGGTGGGTAGTTATGGCCACAGAACAGCTCACGTCAAACTAGAGTTTGTCCAAAACAAGCACAACACAATTAGACAAAATGGACAATAAAAATCTTTACAGACTGGCTGACACTAAACTTCATTCAGACAATGAATCTATATATAAGCACCAAAAAGTCTTGACCTATAAATGAGTCTAACTCCCTGAGTTGAAGTCTAAACTGTATAGCTTACTGATCTCCCTCTCCAGGAGGATATGAGCACCTCACAAGACTTGAGGGAATCAGGCACTGAAGAGGAAGGAGGCACCGAGTGATGCTTGAAATGTCACAGAATTCTTCCTTTTGGTGTGGAACACTGGAGTGGGCTTGATGTGTCGGCAGCAGTCAGCCCCTGTGTGCTAAAACAGAAATTAGCCTCCCTCTCTGGAAGGTTAGGGTTAACTCTCGACTTATGCTCCACATAATTAATAGGACGTCAAAGGCAGAGAAGGTTTCGGTTATGAGAGGGTCTAAGATCCTTTCTGTGCACCTTTTTAATGGGCTTCACAAAGATTGCTGTCTGTATTACTCTTTCTTTCATGTTCCCTCACATATTTTCCATGTGTGAGGTGAGCTAGACATTGATGATATAAAAGGTGAAATCATGCTTTTAATGCGGTTTGAAATACTCCAGGCCACCCACCTACTTACCTGGGTGGCCCATGGTGCACTGGCTTCGATTTGCAGAGGTGAAATTTGATTGTGTCATGTTTATCGTGGTGTTAAGATCTTCATCCATGAGAGTTTCACTGTAATACTCATTCTACTACAGGTCCACACATATAACTCAAATCTATTCTGCCTAGGGTGGTCCTGGGGTTTGACAATGACCAAAAATGAAGGACCAGAATACAATATGTAATAACACACTGAAAAAGCTGTGCAACTCTCAAATCTTATAGCCATGCTTCTTCCAACCAACTGGCTTAATCAGTGTAGATATTAATAAATTGTATATTGTGCATGCTGTTGTGCAATCAGTTGTATATTGCTGTACACTGTTTTTGCTATTGTCAGGTCTTGAATTCACTATTACCAGTGGCGACTTCATACACATGCTGACTTTGACTGAAAAATATAGAAATTTGATGGAATTTGAATCAGAATCAGAATCAGAAAATTTCACTGATCCCGGAGAAGGTAAGCAGTGTTACAGAAAGTTATGTGACTCCACTTAATGGCAGCCACTGATCAGAAAAAAGAAACACAGACAATGTAAATCTCAGTGGACTGTCTGGGTATGCAGTACGAGGCCAGCATTGCCCAGAATGCAGGCACTGATGAAGGGAATGTGGCCACTGGCAAAGAACAGTGCACACACTGGGTCACTCTATGGAACACAGTAGGATTAGAGTGCTGGAATCCAACATTGTGCCTCCATGGCATTACAGTTCTTACTGACTGCAATATATTGAAATGACAGTATATGTGCATGCGTGCATGTGTGTGTGTGTGAGTGTGTGTGTGTGTGTGTGTGTGTGTGTGTGTGTGTTCCTTTCTGCATGCGAAGGAGTTTGATTAGAAATTAAAAAGCACTTAGCCCAGACTCAAGCCAAAATGAAGAAACAAACTTAAACAAGATTATGCCATCATAATGCCTGGAAGCCTGTTGGCCAGTCCCTTTCATTCTCTTTGGCAGTCACACAAGTTAAATGAAAGTTAATCACCCTTTCCCAGCAAGATGAGAGCCTTTCTCATTTTTCGCTCTCCCAGTGGTAATGACAGGAGACCAGATTTAACCCTTCTGTCTCACTTTATATTAAGTGTCCACATGAACTACATATGCAACTACAGTGTAACTACTAGTTATGTAATCAATGTTACAGATGAATTACAGTAGTACAGCTTATGTAAATATTTATTTATTTATCCACGTCAGTTTTTCCTCATGTAATTGCATTAGGATACATTTGTTAATAGTTACATGAGCTGTACTACTGTTATCCCTCTGTAACACTGAATACATCACCAGTAGTTACACTCTAGCTGTGTGCATTCTCTTACCCTTGTGAAGAGATCACTTCTTCAAGCACCAGTTCAAAATACTGATTTACAAGATACATTACAGTTCTGCAGAGGACATACTCTTTATCCCGACCATAGTATGTCCAATGTCGTATTGCTTCATTTTGGTGAGTATGTTAGTATGTAGTACCCCATGTTAACATTTGAATGATATTTTATGAGAACAGGAATACTATTGTACTTCCCTGAAAACAGTGTTAGCTGGGAGGCTTTATGAGTAAGACAATGGAAAGGAATAATGATATTGTCTGTTCACTATATTGCAGTTCAGCCTTTGATTTTAGGCCATAACATTGTGTCAGGTTTGAGGGGCTTCATTTGTGCCAGTAAGTAAACTAGACCTTAAATCCAGCAACTATACTGGGTGACCCTGCATCGTGTTCACATAGGAAATACATTCATGCAATGATATGTAAATATGATTCATGACATTGTCGTACAGAATAGAGTAGCATTTTATTAATTAGGTTTTGGCAAGATCCACAGAAAGGTCATGCAATTTATTGTCATAAAACTGACTTTGGAAAGCATGAAAGCCAGTTTTCATAAAATATTGGATTTTTTCAAATTACTCTCTGTCACAAATTCAGTCTGTCTGAATTTGTAAAAAAATTGAAGCTACATGATTAAGTTTATTAAATAGTAAGTTGACATAAAAAATAATGTGGGATTTACAAGTCAAATAACTCTGCATTTGAGAACAACCAGGTTTCTTCTTTTTTTTAATTTAAACCTTGCAAACGTGATGTCACATCGTCTCATAACATACTTACTGACTGTGACACTGAGTAATGCTGAGCAAAACGGCAGGCTGTTGTGCTTCTTTTGGATTCCTCTAAGAGTTTTTGACATCTATGTAAGACAGCATCCATTGTGTGGGATCCAGTGTGATAGGGAAACCTATGGCTGAGGTGTCTGTCTGATGTACATTTTATGCCTTTCAGGACAAGGCAACCTGATCTGGCCCACTCATTGCGAATTCGTATAATTGAAGCATAGCATCTTACTGCAGTTCTATAAGCCAGTGACATTAGTATATTAATAGAGGCATCCACTGAAAAAATCTTTTTAGGGCGGATTTAATGTTTCTGGAAAACCAGCACTGGACTTACTTCGCCTTTGATATACACAGGAGATTCATTTGTTGGAACCAAGAGGAATGAATCTAACTGAAAAGCCACACTACACGCAAGTGGTGCAATTATTCTACATCAGTGTTTCCCCAGCTTCACTTCTGGAAACCCACCTGCACAGCACAGTTTTGTGGTTTCCCTGCACCTGAGTCATATCATCATCTAATGACTAAGTCCTTCTGGAGCTGAAGCAGCGGAAAAAAAACTGAAACAGTGCAGCACAGTTCTTTGTGATTATTCAGTTCACTTCACCTGACTTTAATCTTATGCTGCAAGCCCCCTAGTGGTCAACCCATCAGTATGTGCAAAAACAACAGAATGTGATTTTAACAATCATAAAAGCAAATCAGTCGTTTAATCAGCAAAAAAAACGATCTCAACATTTTCAGCTAACTCTAATGAACACACTCATTAATCTAGGTAGGTGCCATTAAGTAGGTAGGTGGCTTTTTGGAAATCGTAAAAATGTGCATTTGCACTAGCTTAAACTCATGCTTTGGGCTTAGTACCCTTTTTGGTAAGACTAGTGCCCTCCGTCTTCAAAAACTTTTAACGGGTGTTGTTTCCAGCATTATGTCCTTTCCCTCAAAAAAAGTTTTCATCTTAAGACTAATTATAATAGTAAGTAAGTGTACACTGAATAAAAAGAAAAATTTTGTTGTCCAAATAACAGAAGAAAACTGTATATTTTTGTTTGGGGTTTTTTGTTGTTTTTTTAACAAACTTGGGTCAAGAGATACAATTATAAACCTATGCGACCTTTCAAACAAGATCTCATGGTCTATATTTGATGGTTTGAAACTTTATGTTAAAGCTGACTTAATTATTCAAACTAACACTTTTTATGCTATTTAAGCAATATAAATTAAGTATTAGCATTAGCTCTAGGCTGCTGTCCCAAAGGGGCAAAAATGAAGCCTGTTGTTAATTTAAATTTTAATTTATACCTGCTAAAATGTCATGTCCATGCCACAATAGTTCACATGTTTTCACATATTTAGGGTACCTGTAACCCTAGCAAGGATTAAGCGGTTACAGAAACAAATGAATGAATAAAAATATCCAGCAATATAGCTGCAATAATAAACAAGTGATACAGCCACAAAGAGCTTAAAAATAATATAACTGTTATTATAGTAAGACTTCACTTTTTAATACAGTTTGCAACCCAACAAAATATTCCAGTGTGGGTCTAATCAAGCATTCTACAGCTCTAAATATGGCTAGGCCTACAGAAAGTTAGCAGCAAGCCTTGACAGCAGTGTCGCATAATCTCTGTCTGGGTGCGCAGTCACTGATAGTTAGCACAAAGTCTGAGCATTCATTCTCGCTATAAGCATGTGGCCCAGGAGATTACGGGAGACCCATAGGAAAAGGAAGCAGCTTTCGTCAAATCATCTCACCCTATTCACTCTTCCAAATCCCCTCTATCGTTTGGAGGCTTTACACGTCAACCTTGGCAAAAATGGCCTTTCAGATGACCTTTAGCAGTTCATTGACACCCTCATCGTTTCACATTGCTACTTGTCTGCAGTTTGTGTGTGTATGTGTGTGTACGCGTGCGTATAAGAATATGAAAGTGTGCATGTATGAATGCCTAATATTTCACATCTGAATGTGTGTGCTAACTCGCGGATCCTAAAGCTGTCTCCTGAAACAAATTTCTTGGAACTACAGGCACAGTGAATATGAGGCATCAGGCTTTATCACAGCTTAAAAAAACAGCCTCGCAACCCCAGGGGTGGCTGCAGCCAGCTCGGTAGAATTTTCAACAGATAAATGTTTAAAATGCTGACAAAATGTTATTTGTTGACATTTACCCACTGAAGGTCCCAGAAGCTTCAAGCTTGACAGGGCACTATGTTGAGGCGCTTAATATGGTGCCAAGAACTGACAATATATCTGTGCAGGAAACAATGCTGCTTTAAAATGTACCATTCTTTTAGTTCCAAATCAACATTTGATTGGAAAAATAGTCAATAGAGTGATGCAAAGCAACAAATGGCATCACCTGTTTTCAGGGTTGTGAACTGCACAATTTTGACATGCATCAAAGCAATGATGATGTGTGAAATTCACAGATAGTGTTTCAAAGATTTTCATATTCTGTGCCATTTGGCAGTAGCAAAGCATTGGCTCTGAAGGCTTGACAACATGTTATTTTTTCTCCCTCCAAAGCTGTTACTGGCTGAAGCCCTGAAATTTGGGGGGATCAGACCTCTTCTCCTTAGTCTGTTTAGTCTGGAATCACTGATAGTGATTACCCGCAGCTGTCATATTGATTTTTAAGATTTATTAGAGGTAGGACCCTCGCAGAGGTCCCTGGCCTCTCTGTCTGCCTGTAAGCAGTCATTTATTAAACACTCACTTCTTGACAGGCCTAGTCCAACTCCGACGGCTTTTCTGTAGAAACCTCAGAACGCATTTGTTTGTCTCAGCCTCTGACCTTCACGCCAGAGTTGGAATGCACCTCGACGCAAGACATCTGGCAGTGGAGAATGACCAAAAGTGTAACTGGGCAGAGGGATTCCCAGCTCTTTAGGATTATAATCCAGACTAAAACAGGCATCTACTGATAAGCAGGCAGGCCAAGACAAAAAAAATCTGTCAGAAACAATCTTCTGGAAAGAAGAAGCCAAGTCCACAGCAGCCTGTAAGCTGTGATCACCAAACTATCAGATACAGCTCTACAGCTGTTCTGCCAATATGTTGCAGACCTGGGAAAAAAACAAGCAGAAGAACTTCCATGGAGGTCACTGTAAAGCTGTTGACAGCTTTGGGTTCAGCCAATACAGATGACTGACTGGCTCTGAAAGCCCAAGGCACACTCCATGTGCTACAGAGGTCTGGCTCCTTTCGTCATTTGCAGGGATCAGACCTGAGCAGACAGCTACCATTAACAAGATTAGCAGTGATCTGTCAATGATGACACTCAAAGAACAGCCAGGGCTACAGGTCTACATTACCAACATCAAGGCAAAATAACTGACAATATCAGAGCTCTTTTAGTCAGTTATGTCCACATAAGTATAAAACAGGTAACCATAATGCAAAATCAGAAATGGGTGAAATCAGCCAAGTCACAGAGAAAAAGTCTTACAAAAAAGAGGGAATTTAGAAGCAAAAAATCTCAGAAGCAGGTAAATACATTTGTGTTCCTCCTTCAGAGTGTTTTCATATCTTGACATTCCGAATGAGTTTCATTCTGAACTTTACTTAGTCTTAGATGACATGAAAGTAGGTTCTGCAACTGTGTGCCACTATCCACTATGCAGCCACGTTTGGAGTTATTATCAGTGGTAGATGGTTCTCTTTCTGTTTAACTGCTGATTTAACAAGTTATTTATTCTGCAATACACTGGTTTCATGGAGTATCGCATGATTAAACAGTCTCAGACTCTTGTATCCATGAAATGAATCACTCCAGGCTTCTTCATTGCACTGGGTATCTGTTTATCTCTGAGGCCTTTTATTGGCTTGGGAAGCATTTGCAGTCACATTCAGCTGCTGTGTGCACTGATTGAATCAAAAAGTAGGTGAGGCCATCTCTCACATCAGGTCAAAGGCTCTCCCTTCAGTATTAATCTTTGCTGTGCTGGACAGAGAAAGAGCTGGTAAGTTTCAAAGTTAATCTTTGTAGTTAAAATGCCAAACTGTCATGACAGACCCTGTACTTGTGACAGGCAGATTTGTCACCGCTGCGGGTGGCCCAGTCGCTGACATAGTGATGAATTGTGGGACAGAAGGCCAGGGTGTTGGGGTGTGAGAATAGGGTGTTGGCATCCTTCTCTTTTCCCCATCTCTCTCTCTCTCTCTCTCTTACCCTCACCTTGTCTTTATTAGTACGCCTTCATGTGTCACCATCCTTTCATCTGTGTTCTGCAGGTGACATTTCCTACCGTGTGTTCCTAAACTTTTGAGGGATGCCAGTAATACTTTTTTTCCCCATGTCGAGTCACAAAGGAAGGTGTACAGACATCTTTGTTTTGATGTTTATGAAATGTGAAAATGTCAAAAGTCATCTAGGGAAAGAGCTAAGCAAAAAAGAAGAAAAAATAGGCAACCACTAAAGAAAAAATCAGGTGAAAGCTAAACAAAAAAAAAAAGCATGGCGCTAAAGGACCCTTATGACACCTGGCATCAAACAAGTGCCCTGGGACAAGTCCTGCAAAAAAGGTGACATTGGCTCTTGCTGGAAAATGAGTGCTGCCTAAAACAATGCATTGAGCCAAGAGGATTTGCTAGACTAGGTCTGATCCATGAACAGAAGTGTTTCTCCTTCTCGGCTAATTAGTTTCTGCTCTCCAGCAGAGTTGTGTGTCACGCACTCATTGACGCAGTATGGACCCAAACACGCAAAGAGAGGACCCTGCTGGGCCAACAAAGGTAACCACTCAGATAGGTCCAGTCCCACAATCTGTCTGAGGGGTTGTTTGTTTCTTGCTGGAAGATTGGAAATAAAAAGAGAAAACGCTTTATCATGGCTTGTAATTGAATTGTTGCCTGGCTGAATTGCAGCTCTCCAACCTCGAGCAGCTAATCATGTAGGATGGCGAGTGTTCTCACAGATTGGAGATAACTGTTCATCGAAACCTGATAAAAATTCATTATTTTTGGCCACACGAAAATATCCTCAAAACAAAGTGGCACTTTTGCAGAAGCCGCCCCAGCCAATGGGATGTACAATGCTGCAGGAATGGCTTAGTTCAGCACTGAAAGAAAATCACAACAACAAGCTCATCATACACCCCTGTAGAAAACTTTTTTTTGTGGAATAAATCTGCAATGGACCACTTTTTCAGCTGACAGCACAAAACAAGGATCAGTGAATTGGTCTGACTGCTATGCTTTTTCCTACTGTAAAATATTTATTACTTCAGCACAATAGTTCCACAGGAAGCCTGCCGGAGAAGAACGAGACTTCATTGTAAGGCTTCTTTTATTCTCTATGCCAGGGACCATATTCATTAACAACTAGAAAGCACAGTTGGATTTCATGTCTGCCTCATTCAACAGATTCTATTTATATTCGGAAGCACCCTCATATTTATGAAATGCTTATATGACTATGTGTGGTCACCTGTACCTAATGACAAGGGTGAACCTAATTTTCATGGGCATGCATAATTTGTCAAATCAGCATACACCATATGGCCTGATTCAGGGGTCTGCTGTGTCGGCCTCACTGTGTGCAGTGAGGTGCAAGACAAAGGCCCACCACTTTGGGACCATTTCAAAAATCAAGACCTGGGCTTTCTTGCAAATACATCAAATGCTAAATGCCACTATTGTTGAATGCAGTGCCAGAGATCAGCTTCTCTGATGAATGAGTTGGGCAGCAGGCCTGTATTTAATGTGTTCCCTCTCCTTGAACCATAACCATCACATATCAATGGCTCTTAGTGCCACATTCCTTTGATGTAATGAGTCAACGGAGCCAGGGGAACCACAGAGATAACAGTGTCCAGTAATGCCTTCGGCTCTCCAAGGAGCTCTTAAAGCCCTCCCCCCATACCCCTGTGCAGTGGAAGCAGCAGCAAAAATAGAATCTGTTGCCTGCTGCTGACCTAATGGATTGGAAAACAAATAAATACGCATGAAGTGAGGGGCGAATAAAAATGAATGAAGGCTGTTGAGGACTGCGTTAATGAACCCACTGGAACTGTGGCCGCCACCCTTTTACAAGATCATTTTACAGCACCGCTCGTGCTCAGAGGGGGCTCTGTCTGTGGGATGCAATGCAGGCTTTATTGTCTGAGAGGAACAAATAACAGTGATTGGTCAAGGAAGGAACATGAAAGATTAAGAGTTTGTATTGTTTGCTGGTAACTAGCCAGGCTACTTTAAAGACGTGCTGTGAGCCATAGAGGTTGGGGTAATGTGCCATATGAGGACAGCATAAGCCATGAACAAGTTTCTCAGTAGTGTCAGAGTAGAAAGTTCTAATCGGACAGCAATTAATTTCTTCTTGCTCAAAAATAGTTGAATTTATTTTTTCTGATTTTCCCACACATTATAATTTTTTCTTCAGTGATCCAGAAAAAACTAAAAGACCCTCACTACAAGCCTCCTGCTATTCCCAGTTATTTCTTTTCTATTTCTCCCTGAGATGTAAAGCCTTCACAAAGATGGTGAAGTAGATAGTCTCTAAAGGCTGTATTTAATTCCCTACTTAAAAGAAAATAATTTTGAGTATTTTAGTGTTTTTCAGCCTTTTTGGTAGGTACTGATACCACACACATTGCACCCAAACCTAAGGGATGATACAAACCCCTTTTAACATACCACCAGAGTACTGTAGTGTTTGGGTTTGGTGACAAACTCCTGACTCCCCTAATGATGTCGGGGACCTGTCAATACTCCCCGCGGTGGCCCTGACCACGGAGACAGATAAGCGACAGCAGATGCCATGTGGCAACATCTCTCTTAGGCGTCAAGCCTCTCCTAATGGAAGCAGTTGAGCAAGGCGGCTTTTGCTTACATCTTCATTTGGCTCCGTCACTGAGCGGACAAAGCATTTCTCTGTCTTCAAATTTGAAAATGAACCCTGTGTACGTGTAACACTTTGTAACCAATTAAATTGTGGGCAATCACCCAGTCACTGCCGTTTTCTATTACATCCACTTCCCTCCACTTCCCCCCTCTACAATGACCTCCACTCTGGAGGTGTACTTGGAACTGCTGCCAACGTCCACTGCTTTGTTTCAGCTGTCAATCAGCTTCCCATAGAAGGACTCCAGAGACTGTTTCTGTCTCAGTGATTTTTCAAGCCAAAGAGCTTCACTGCAGGGTGCAATCATGATTAATGGTACAGTCATAGAGAAACCAGCCAAGAACATGTTTGACCTTCTTGCTCAACCACTAACAAAAGCTTTTAAAGAAAAAAAACATACTTATGTGTGAAGTGATTTCAATGAAAAAGAACAACAGCAACCAACGGGAACAACACAGTATGATGATTTATAATGAGTCTGTTGTTATTAGGACTATGCAACTGAAATTGTCCTGTATTTTTGAAAGATTTCACTACTAGAACCTGTTTAGTAAAAAACAATCATATTAATATAATAATGTCAAAATCCCTTAAAGGGGTGGCAGAACCCAGATTTTAGAGGTTAATTAACTTATTACAGCAAAGCAGTTTTGGTATTGACGGTAATATTTAGGAAGGCCATGCATTTGCTGTATTTACTGTTATTATGATGTATGAAGATTATAAGCACAATAGATGTACACAAATTCACAGAAGTCCACAACAAATGAAAACAACAGTGGACATTCTAGCCAGACACTCTTAGCTGTATTGCTTTGATTGCTTTCTGCTCCACTTCATTCCACATAAACAATAAAAAGGCTAAGTTTAGCTACTCTAAATGATAATAAAGCCTGTGCAGTGGGTCAGTGTGGCTACCAAACACTCATAAATGATTCAGTAACATTACACACTTCATATGAAGACAAAATTCTGCCTTTCAGAGATCTACATTTAGAGGCACCCGTTTCTTAAAATGCATAACCCTGCCATACACTTCATAAGACATCACTGAACACAGAGGAGAAAGAGGCACAGATCATTACATGACTATTGAGGTGTGTGATGATTTTGACTCTATGAAACACCTCCCATCGGCTTTTGGGAGAATTTTTAGCTTTTAAAAGTCAAATCCCCATACTCCTGGAATTGTGTAAATCAGATGAAGACAAATTACAGCAGACTTAATGCTGAACTCTATCCTCTAGCACTCCTCACTTTGGGTGCATAATAAAGTGTTTCGCTTTTTATGACACACCTCGAAAATTGATGGATGGAGCTCTTTCATGCAAAGTATTGAGACAATTATGCTGGAGCTACATCACTGCCAAAAATTCCTTCAAAAGTTCCCCTTGTGGAAACTGCTTTCAAACTAGAAGCAAAGTTTGGGAGAAGTCCGTGCTTTTGAAAAGTGCTTTTGAGTGTGTATTATTTGAATAATGGGTGTGTTGAAACCAGCATTCAGGGGAGTGGTTTGCAAAGCTTTGTGCTCATACACTTCAGTGCACTGTGTGACCTTCAGAGTCACCACTCCAACAGTGTTAGTGAATCCGGCATTAAAGGTGCATTTTGGCAAAAAGATGATTAACAACTTCAAGACAAAATGTGTTCTTCAGTTAACTGTTCACAAACCAGTACAAGAAAAGCACTCCCAGTGAAATGGTTTGTGTTAATGTGTCCATATGTATGTAATTTTTCAGCAAAATTTGGTGTGCAGTCTGTATTTTATTCAACAAAGATAAAACACAAAATACAAAACATTTACACAGGCCATCTTGTTTTATTTTCAATTTGATGATTTAAAAGTTTTTCTTTTCTAAAGTTTTGTACAAAGTTTATATAACTTTAGAAAATATAGTAATTTATATAGTAAGTCTTTTAGTCCAGGAGTGTTCTAACATAGGGTGCCCCACTCTGGTCCTGGAGGTCCAGAGGCCATTACAGTATTACCACTCACTTAACCTGGCAATTAACATACGATACTATCCTACATTATATACATGGGTAGAACACTGAACCACAAAATTGCAATAAAATAGATAATAAATAAAATAAATATAAATTTAAATATATAAAATGTATTAAATTTTACAATATGTGTGACATATTTGAGTAATATCTACCAAAGTGTCTCAATATATTTTAATTTACTGAACACATTTTGAAAAGGTAATTGTCCCAAAACACAGACAGTGTGCACATGAAATGATCAAACAGGAACTCAATGGAGTTTGTGTCAGCAGCTGATGAATTTTTTGTTCAGATACAGTATGGTGTCTCAGTCAGCCAGGCCTGCATTGGGGTGCGTAGGGAGTGGTAATTCCCCGATTAATCAAGCATAATGTGTGTGTGCATCAACATTCTTGGCTTCAACCCAAACAATGCGCTATTTTTATGATTGCCGGTAAGAATCAGGCCCTGGCCAGTCTGCAAACAGTTCCTCAATCCCTTTAGCTCTTGAAGATTCTCTGAGAAGTGTCAGGACTTTTAGTTCCTTTGTTCCTCTTATCCCCAAAACTTCTTAATGATCTTGACCCAAAGACTGCGAGAATGCAGAAGCCAAAGTGCAACAGGACCGCTTTCATTCAATTCCACCAGACAGTAGAGCAGAAGTCCAATCAGAAGTGTTCAATAAAGTGCCATCCTGATTGACTTTTCTAATAATGTATTATTAAGCTTTCATTACCAATAATTGCTCTTTTGCTTAATTAGGTATTTCCAGCATCAATCAGACAGGCGGTGATGGAAGAAAAAGGAACCTGAAGGTGGGGGCCAGACTTGCTGCTTTTTCCACCCTGACTTTGTATCTTGCAAAAAAAAAAAGAACAGAAAAAATGCTGCGTTTTTACTTTTCAGCCTCTAATCCTGTTAGTGGCTGGAACTAGGACCCATTATGGCAACATTATCAGCCATTGCACACATATTCTGAACCTTTTGTGCCTGCTACAGAACTAAATTTCTAGTATTTTTTATGTTTTCAGAGCCAGCCATGTTTTCTGAAGAATTAGAACAGCAAATTAGAGTTTTAATACAGCATTCCTTTGTGCCAAGTCACCTTCAAGAATTAACTAGTGGTAGTAGTAGTGACAGTGAGTTGGTTTTGTCACCTAGTATTCATATAGAAAGTGTTTATTCAGATTAGTTTTATATATAATTCTTCTACATCATTATTCAGGCTTTTTAAAGGCTTGTTCATAATTCCCTGATTGTACTACTCCATCTTGTTTCTGGCCTTTCTCTTACTATTTTACCTTCAAATGTTCCATGCAAAGCTGTCATGGTAGTATGTTTAATGTCATTTAGTAAATGTAAATGTTACAGCTTCTCCATAAGTGTGTTCTTGTTCTATACTAGGCTAATTCAGACTACTTTGGTATTTTACTGATGCAGTTACATGAAAGTCTTTTAAAGCCTTTTCGCATGTATCAACTTCCTTAGTCATCACAATTCTAGTTCTGTCTCACTTCTTCCACCATTGCTAAGATTACTGTAATGAACTGGAATTCTGAATCATTAGTCAATGCATCTGGGTAGCTAAAGAACATGCAGGCATGTAGATTAAGGGCCACCATTTGGCTTATAAGCTCCATTTCCATTTCCTCAGTCACAGTCCCCCAAATATCCTACCAGTCCCATAAGCACATGCAGCAAAATCAAATCAATTTTTTCATTCTGCTCATGCACCAACTAAACGAAACCCAATGAAGTCAAGCACAGGCCTATTTAATGGAGACAAGAGCCCTCTTTGTGAGAAGTCCTCATCTAAATAGACTGATTGGAAGGACAGCACCCTTAAAACCCTAATAGATGTTCATTAGCCCACTATTTGGCATGCTCCAAGGCTGGCAAGAAAACAAGTGTGCTGGCTAGAGCCGTATTGATCGCAATCAAATAAATCGCCATCAGCACGGCGCGACGCTGATGACTCGATGATGTAGATCTCTCGACGGAAGGTGCTTCGGCAGGACATTGGGGTTCTGGCTCCAGGGCCTGAGAGCACGCAGCCTCTGCAGCCCTATCTATTAAACCAATTTGATGTTTTTTATGGAGGACAGCCCATTTCCATTCGCTCTTTATGGCCCCTTTTATTTCACTGTGGGGTGGGCTTAGGGTGCTTATAAATGGAGGGAAAAGTATGAATGCAAAGATAATGGCTCTCGCCGGGCTGTCAGGGAATAAACAAGCAAGAGGACTTATGTGTCGACGGCTGATTGCAAATCACGGCACCGGGGGCCAACAGGGGACTCGCAAGGGCCCCAGAGAGTGTGGAGGCAGGCTGGCGCTGGAGGAGAGAGTGACAAGTGAGCTTTAAAGCTGACTAGCATAGCCTGCCTTCAGCTCGAGGGAAGGCTTGCCACGCTAGAAATAGCACCGTCTCACTCACAATTGCCCTCTTTACGGAAGGCAGTTTGTGTGCTTGTCTTTGCAGGCAGGCAACAGGGGTTCACAGTTCTGCAAACAAGTGACACCAGTTTCTTCATGACCATATGGTCCCCATCCCAGTTCTGGTCACCAACTGAAAGTCTGACTGTACTTGATAAATTACAAAGAAATTGTTGAAAATCTGTTCAGCTGTAACAGAAATCCACAAGTAGGCACACCAAAATGCCTCTGGGATAAGCTAATCATGCCCAAAGGATCTTTTAAAAATCTGATATACAGTAAACCCTGCTTAATCGCGGTTCAGCAGTCACGGCTTCACTCTCTCACAAACTTTACGTTCACAGACACCCCCACACATTCGCAGAATATCCTCCACATTTTTTTTTTGCTTTTGTGACGTCCAGGCCTCATCCGCCACGCCCCCTCGTCCTCGTGCTGATTGTTTGTGTTTTGGCGCGCCGGTTGGCAAGGCATTCAGATACCTGAATGGAATGAGCCTCCGCTTCTCAGCGCCGCACCCAAACATAAACAACTAGCACAAGGACGAGGGGCATGGCGGACGAGGCCCGGACGTCACAGTCACCTGTATTCAGAGGCAGAAGGTTTGAAAATAACGTTTATTTATTTCTCCTTGCTGCTGATTGGCTGCTGGCCTGTGACGCATCTCTGGCAGACACAGTCCAGAATTTCCCCCATTGAGCGTGTTCTTGTGTTTTTCGTTTTGTTCTTCTTAAAGCCCTGTATTTTTATTACTGTAAATTAAATTAATTTATTACTGTGAAAAATTGATTTATTTACCTGCTTATACCAAAGAAAATGACAGTGTATACCAAAGAAAACAGTGTAATGTGAACAGAGTGACCAGAGTAATGTAAACAGTGTCATGTAAATTTTGTTTATTTAAAGATAAAATTAAATAAAATAGTAGAAAAACCTTGTGAAACATGACTGTCAGAGCCACGCTAGTCGAGTGATAATTTGAGCTAGCGCCATTGTCGGATCGCTAATAGTATGTTAGCACTGAACTTGTGGTTATGCATATTAACATTGTTTTGGTTGCTCTAGATTAAACACAGACATTTAAATCTTGTATGTTAAGCTTGTAACAGGCTAACATATATTTAAGCTCATACAGTACGTAGCAGTTTTACCATATGTACAAGAAATTTGGTACACCTAAATGAAAATGACTGGTTGATTTCTCTGATGCTCAATATGTTAGTAAAAAAAAAATAGGACGGCTCAACTGTCTCTACCCAGATATCACAGGGTGAGAAGTCTTTACTGGACTGTTTTCTGTTGGGAGTTTCAGTTTTTTAGTTATTGCATATACAGCCAAAACCTAACAATTAAATTCATTGCATTAAGCATTGTTACGTTGGCTCACAATAATGCTTTATGCATCACTTATTTCTGGAACAGTAATGCAAAAACCCATGGCAAAACCTTAGAATAATAGATTAGAATCTACTAAAGACAACATCAATTAATACCACAACTGTGGACCTGTAATTCAGTTTTTAACTATATAAATATACATAATTAAAACAATATTAAAGAATAACAGTTATTCTTAAGTTTATTTTTTTATTTTATTTTATTGCAAACAGTATAAGTTATATTTCATATTCTGTCTGGTCAACTTAATAATATACATTTCATATTCTGTCTGGTCAAATTTGTTAATATACATCCATTCCAAAATTTCAGGCCTGCAAAATGCAAAACTTTCCAAAACAAGTTGCAATGGAACAGGTCACATCAACAGGTGACTGTAATCATTAGTTTGTACAAAACCAGTATCCACAAAAGGCTGTCTCTGAGGAGCAAATATGGGCAGAGGATCTCCAGTTTTTCAATTAATGTGTATGAAAATGATTGAAATGTTTAAAAACAGTTTGCATATACTTTTCGAGATTCAAGATTCTTTATTAGTCACATGCAGTCATACAAGTACAACACACAGTGAAATGCATCCTGAACTGCTCTTGACTGTGCAAACATTATAAACAATAATTAAAATTTAAATTAAAAATCTGTAATTTTCTGAAACACAAATAAAAATAAAGAAATGAGTACACGAATAGTTGATATAAGTATACATGTAAGTACAATTTAACATTTTAAAAACACATCTGAAATTTTCTAAAACACAAATCTAGAAATAAATAACTTAAACAAAATAAATTTATATTTATGTAAATGTAGCAGCAATATGTACAATGTGCAAATGGAATGTTAAAGTGCATTGTGCCATAGTAGCACAGTAATGTAAAACAAAGCAATGCAAGAAGAGTAATGTAAACAGAATAATGTAAACAGAGTAATTTAACGGAGTGACCCGAGTAATGTAAACAGTAATGTAAACAGAGTGACCAGAGTAATGTAAACCGAATAATTTAACAGAGTGATCAGAGTAATGTAAACAGAGTAATGTAAACAGAATAATGTAAACAGAGTGACCAGAGTAATGTAAACCGAGTAATTTAACAGAGTGACCAGAGTAATGTAAACAGAGTAATTTAACAGAGTGATCAGATTAATGTAAACAGAGTAATGTAAACAGAGTGACCAGAGTAATGTAAACAGTGTAATGTAAACAGAGTGACCAGAGTAATGTAAACAGTGTAATGTAACAGAGTGACCAGAGTAATGTAAACAGTAATGTAAAACAGTGACCGGAGTAATGTAAACAGAGTGATCACAGGAATATAAACAGTAGTGTAGCAGCATGTATTGTGCATGTATATGATATGAAATATGAATGTTCTGAAATATAACAACGAATAAGATATGAGGTCCTGTTACAGTCCCTTATGATAATGCTATGGTAATGCTATGAGGGGAGAGGGGGCATGTTCTGATTCAGGACTCAAATGGCCTGAGGATAGAAGCTCCTCTTGAGCCTCTCCGTTTTTGCCCAGAGAGTGCGGAACTTGGGGTGGGATGAGTCCTTTAATATCCGAACTGCTCTGGACCAACATGTCCTGGTGTAAATGTCCTGTAGGGAAGGGAGAACAGACCTGCAGCAGCAGCTCTGAAGAGCTTTTCGGTACTGAACACAGCTATTCCCATACCAGGATGTGATGTTCTGTGTGAGGATGCTCTCCACAGCGCCTGAATAGAAAGTACTGAGGATCACTGGAGAGACCCCGAACTTCCTCAGTTGTCGGAGATGGTACAGGCACTGCCTAGCCTTTTTGGACTGCTGGGCCACATGCTCACTGTGTCGCCCTGATGGAAGTGAGACCGCAGACGCCCCTAGCACCGTTGTTTGGCTTCTCTGATCATGTGCCATATGATGCTGCTTTGTAGGCACTCACATCGTCGGTGGCGAGACCCACGTTGTATGTGGCAGTCCTGGCGTTCAATGCAGCATGGATCGATTTGTCCACCCACGGTTTCTGGTTCGAGAACGTCTTGACTCTCACTGTAGGGATGATCTCCTCCGCTAGCATGCTAACGAAGCTAACTGCTACATCTGTAAATGCATTGATGTCGTCCATGCATGATCGGAACATGTCCCAGTCTATGTCATCGAGCACGTCCTGTAGCGTAGCTTCTGATTGGGCCAACCAGCATTGCACCTCCCTCGTGACTACCTCATTCCTACGCATGTTTTGTTTATACTGAGGAATGAGGAAAATGTGCTGTGGTCAGATTTTCCAAAAGCTGGCTGTGAAACAGCTTTGTAGCCTTGCTTATATGGCGTGTAACAATGCTCCAAAATTCTAGCTCCCCTCGTTGGACACGTAACGTGTTGGTAAAAGTTTGGCATAACTTGTGTGAGGTTTGCTTTATTAAAATCTCCTACTACAATGAGGGATATGCCTGGATTTTTGTTTTGAAATGCACTCAGCACATCATGTAGTTCAGACAAAGCCATACCTATGTCCGCATGGGGTGGGATGTAGACCGCTGTGGTGATGACCGAGGTGAACTCGCGGGACAGGTAGGAGGGCCGACGCTTAGTTATTCTCCTGGCACCACTTTTTGCTGACCATGAGACACACTCCTCCACCTTTAGTTTTGTTCAACTCTGCCATCCTGTCCGTGCAGAACACTGAAATTGAGTCCGACGGAGTTACGGCACGGTGCAGGTCAGCCATGTCTCAGTGACAGGGGCGTGTCTAGTCGCTCATATGTAGGGGTGGACTGGAAATCGATGAGTTCTGGAAATATCCACGTGGCAGTAAGGCTGCATGGTGCACCCCCCCCCACCCCACCCCCGGAACCACGAACGACACCAGCTAGCACCAGCAGTTTTAAAGGTTTGTTATAAAAAGCTCTCTGACCACCACCAAACTAAGAAAAGATTAAGGTTGAAAAATATTCTGTAGGCCACTAAACTACTACACTTTCCTTAACAATGAGGCGAACCGTCATAGCTTATCAATAAATCTTTAAGAAAAAAACAGTCTGTTTTGTCCAACAAGTGGTCCTGTTGGATGTTTATTTGGCTGGGCTTTTTCCCACTCAGTCTGCTCCTAATGAGATACAGGAGCAAAGCCCCTGGAGCGTCCTCTCCACATCCAGCTCTGCATTCAAAGTAAGGGAAAGCCTGAGACGCATGGCCCCCTCCACACTCTCATTCTGCATGACCACCCAGCACTCTGGCCCACCCTCCACCTGCTTAGCATGCCAATGAAAGCCCTCTTTCTGTCCACCTCCTCCCTTTATCTCCACTCTTTCTCTCTGCGTCTTTCTTTACCAAACTCAAGTTTTCTGCTCTTTTAGCTTTTTTCCTCTTTCTCCAGCACCCAAAAGTTTTTGTTCCCCTCTCACAATGTATTTCAATTAGAAAATGCTAGCGAAATGTCACTTTGTGAAAAAGGAAAAGGTGAATAAAGAAAAAAGTAGAAGAAAAGAGGGATGAAAGATGCAGAAAGTACAAGAGAGGAGTGAGGAGAGGACAGGAGAGGAGAGGAGAGGAGAGGAGTTTGGAGAATGTTGAGGGGATAATTTATTGCCAGGTTGGGTGAAGCTCATCTCAGGGTAGGAGCAGGTGGCTTTAGCCTTTTCTTTTCTTTTCTTTTGTTATTTTTCCTTTGGATCATTAACATATTATGTCACGGAAATGGACTTCAAGGAAATGGTGCCTAATAAATTGTGACACTGTGAGCAATATTTTAAATTCAGTGTTAATATGAATGAGCTCTATATGAAGTATTGATGCTGTTCTGATTATTTATGGGTTGTGTACATGTAAATGATTATGCCACTACTAATGCTAGTGCTTATAGCTGAATGCACCATTGACCCCTATAATTGTCAGGCTTATTGAATCCTAAGGCTTATTATTCCATTTGTGTATGGAAAACAAATTGACTAAATAATTCTTAACTTATTGTAGAAAGGAGTGGAAGTTCTTAGTATTTAAGGGGTTAAGTCCTAAGGTCCAGTTTGGGGATTTTTAATCGAAAGAAAAATACTGAATACTAATCTTTACAATTAATAACTAAGCTTAGAGTTCAAGCCTACAGTGGGTGCTAAGAAAACCTATACCTGCTATCAGAACTTTTGACTGTAGATTTCCTGCTGTTGTTTACACTGCGTCTTATCTACATAAGCACACGTCTTGCTTATTATTTATGAGAAATTATGTATGTATAGTAAAAGTTTCATGAAGTCTTGTATTATTAAGTATGGATATCATTTCAAGGATACGTATCAATCAGTCAGATATTCAGGCTTTATTAGCAGTTATAGAGTATCAGTAAAGCAGAGCAGAGCTACTATTAAAAATGAATTCTTTTACACTGTTTGGTTGCCCAAACAACTTCAGTGGATGGTTCATCATTTTTGCACAGCACCGATTTGAACTGTCCGGGAGACCTTGAGTACTGATTTGAGAACTACTGCTGTGAAAAAAAACAGGCAGCATGAAGAACTTTTGAAAATTTAAAGAACCCCCAGGAACCAAGTCCTCCATGGAGAAGTTCTCTACCAATTAAAGTGTTTATTCTAGAACTGTAGATCCATACAAAGAAAATACAAAGACCCTAAGTCTTTGTGGAGGCAAAATTTTGGTATAATTTTTTTAAACTCTTTCTCAGGTCAACAAAATTTTCCAAAATTGCTTATTGGCCCTACAATTTGGAATGCCTAGTATTTAAACAGTCTGTTTGGATGCAAAGCGCCATCTGTCTTGGAGCCTGGGGAGCAATAGTAAAGACTCAATGAGATCTACCATAACTGTATTCATTAAGTCACACTGCATTATTCCAGACAGCTACAATTCGTCCTCCAAATGACGACATGGCGACTCGTTGGGGATTATGAAAACAAACTACATTTACAAAACAAATTAGCATTAATCCAGCTAGTCACAATTGATTTAACCTCAAGAGAGCTGAATGTCAGTGTAGATTTGATTCAGCAGGCTCCACCGGTAGCCGCATGTTTTCAGAAGTACGGTGCCACCGTACATACTCAATTAAGTCCATCTGAATGTACCTTTCAAATGGCTGAACAGCAAATGCAAGCTCATCATACCATATCCTACGTACCGCATACCAAACACAATTGCTCAATACCAAATAACCTAACTGCATTGCACCCAGAGAATCTGTAAGCAGTTAGTGCACACATTCTACGGAAAGTACTCCACTGATAAGCATGCCAGTGGCTTGGTGGATGAATAGATAAGCATAGGCATGATATGTGAATGTTCCCATGTTTTGGATCTGAATCACATTGTGAAAAATCTGTTTAAAGGGCTTTTTGCACAGACCAAATTTTGAATTAATTATTGGAGTCACACTAAGCGAAGTAGCTTGTATCAGCGTTTTCACCGACCACAACAAATAACACAAAGTATACAGTGTAAGGAAAAAAGGTGCCAACACTTTATTTTATGGCGTGATTCTTAACAATTCATTAGCTACTAGCGAGAAATGAATCATGCAACTACTGAATAGAAGCATATCATCAGTAAGCTTGCCTAGAATTGTCGTAGAAATGTATTTATATGATGTTTTAATAAGGTATTTTATAAATTTGTTATTAATTGTCTCATGTTTCATTGTAATCTTACAGCTGCACACACATGCTACATGTGCTGTGTTCCATAGAATTTCACAATGAACAAATGTGATAAATGGTAGTAAATTATCACATTTCAGATGTTGCAAATGCTAAGACAGTGCCAATATATTGACTTGTAATTAACATTAACAGTACTTTCTTAAATTGTAATATCATATTGTATTTTTCTAGAAAGTCAAAAAAGATACTAAACTGTTACTATAGAGGTGCCCCTCATATCAGTTTGTACCTTGATAAACAAATACCATACATATCTAGACTGTACCTATTTTAATAGTGTGGCTGTTGTCCATGTTGTGCAGTTTATGGACTGGAAATATTATTTGTAGGCATTTACTAGGAGTAAAGCACTGGTTATTTACAATGAAGTTCCACTTTAGTTTTGATTTTCATCAAAAAGGGCCTTTAAAGATGTAGTATATCATTTGCAAAATATGTAGTTTGTGGACATTTACAAGCCTCTCCTTCTACTTTCAAAAGGAACATATTGATTGCTTTAAGCAATTTCTGCTAAATTTACATGAACTTGTATTTGACTCACATTGTTAAAAGCTAATGGCTTAATCAGACACCCAACCCCGCCGGACAACAGGCGAGACATAGAGCCGTGTGTGTCCCCCCACATTAAAAATCCTTCTGGCACCCACAGTCCAGAGTCATGATCATAACATTATAACAGGCACCTTCAAAGCAACAAGTTAACATTAATAAATCTGTTTTCTTATTTTTTTTTTCTGAGCAGGTACCAGCAGAAACATTTTTCCTTCATCAGGGAGCAGCAGAAACATTCTATGTTCAGTTACGAGTGTCCCTGTTAGAGTGAAGTGAAGTGGTTTGGCACAAAACTGCAATGCAACTTTCAAAATAATAGCAATAAACAAACTGCATCAGTGCATAATATAATAAGTGTCGGTGTTAAGTAAATAATGTGTTAACGCAATGATAATGCGTTAACTTGCCCAACCCTAATTGTTATGCTTTCAAACACAGTGGCCTACTAAAAACTTCAAAATTAGTTGTCAGTTGTTTGAGTTCTGATGCACAGGACATACGAACATACAGTGCCTTACAACTTGCTTTAAATAATTCTAAAAAATGTAAAACTGAGAAGTGGTGCGTGCATGTTCTCATGCCCTTTGCTTTGAAGCCCCAACCACTACCTTTAAAAGCCACTTAATTAGTTAAATAAGATCTACCTGTGAGCAGTCTACCTGTCAAATGATCTCAGTATATATACACTTGTTCTGATAGCCCCCAGAGTCAACACCAGTGCAACACCACTAAGTAAG
>JBBIGA010000022.1:231005-242300 GCA_037576975.1 Alestes dentex | reverse complement strand
AAAAACTGTTGAAAGATATAACAACATTCTCTGTAGGCCTATAACAAAATAGTGTATTAAAACAAAGACTGACATAGACCATTTATTAACTGTAATCACTGGAAAACTTTTTTGCCTTTTTAAAAACACAGACAGAAAGTGACCAATCTGTCATACGTGAACACACCACAGCACACACAGCCAGGAACATGGCGCCCGGGGAGCAGTGTGTACCTCAGAGGTGCCTAGTGGTCTTGGGATTCGAACCCACGACTTCCTGATCGCAGGGATCACGCCCTAACCGCTAGGCTACCAGCTGCCCTTCGAGTGGGTGTGTGCAAAGGGTCTTGCCTCTTCTGTACTTCATTCTCTGCATGGCGGTCGGGATGTTTTGATTTTACATGATAAATTAATCCCGACATTAAGAAAGTCTTTGTGCGCCTGCGCCCGCTCCTCTCTCACGTGAAATGAAGAAAAAACACGACACGTCCGCTCTCGTTCCTCTATCTGAACATCAGAACCAGATCGTGCTGTTCTCCTGTAGGTTCTGCTGTGATATCCCCTCACCAACATGGAGGATTTGCCTTAAATGATCTTAAATCAAAATGTTGAAATATGAAAAATATATCTCGCACTCTAAATGTGGAAAATTTATTTCAGCTCTAAGTGCTAGATTTAAAACCCACCTTTAGAGTTGCCGTTTGTAAAAGTGCTAGATTTAAATCCCACATTTAGAGTCACCATTTGTAAAAGTGCTATATTTAAATCCCACATATAGAGTCGGTGTTTGTAAAAGTACTACATTTAAATCCCACATTTAAATTCGCTGTTTGTAAAAGTGCTACATTTAAATCCCACATTTAAATTCGCTGTTTGTAAAAGTGCTACATTTAAATCCCACATTTAGAGTCACTGTTTGTAAAAGTGCTACATTTAAATCCCACATTAAATCCCATTTGTAAAAGAGATATATTTTTCACATTTAGAGCCGAGATATATTTTTCACATTTAGAGTGCGAGATATATTTTTCATATTTAACATTTAGATTTAAGATCATTTAAGGCAAATCCTCCATGTTGGTGGGGGGATATCACAGCACGCAGTCCAGCCCCCTGCTAAGTAACAGCCAATTGTAATCACGAGACGTGGCCAATTAGCATATCTTCTAAACATTTAGATTTAACATTTAACATTTACATATTTATTTAACATTTAGATATAGAATTAACATTTAGATATATATTTAACATTTAGATTCAAGATTTAACATTTAGATTTAAGATTTAACATTTAGATATAGATTTAACATTTAGATATATATTTAACATTTAGATACAGATTTAACATTTAGATTTAACATTTAACATTCACACAGCAAGAAAATGTACCAAAACGTAACAGTTTTTTATTAACACATTTAGCTCTAAATGTGTGAAAACTGTGTGAACATTGCACTAAATGATGAAAAAATGACACCTCTAAATTTGTTAAGCTGTTTTTACAAAAAGTTAAGCTGTGAATCCGATGACCACAAGGGACTGTCCCTGTAACTAATGATTGTAAGTTGCTCTGGATAAGAGCGTCAGCTAAATTCCACCTTTACCCTATATTTGTATGCTAATAGTTTAGTAGCGAGTAGAAGCAGCCCAGAAAGGCATACAGATCAAGACATTGTCATGGATTTTAATGTTACTCCAGTAAAGTCTTGTGGAGAGTAAAAACCTGTATAGGAGAAAAACATGCCGCAAAATTCAATTTCACATTTACTTATGTGTGGAATTGTGAACAAGACTGTGAAGAGCAAAAATGAGAGGTCCTCATCAACAGAGATAGAGAGAGAGATTGTCACTATCCTTGAGGGAGTGTGCAGGAGTGGAATGTCTAAAACAGGAGGGAAGCAACATTACAGGCACAAGTGCACCCCGTACTGTCATGTGTACTTCCAAACTGAGGCAGCACAGCAAATCTCCTGACTTTTCTCTGAGTCCACTTTACTCCCCTTGCCTCTGCTCTGCTCAGGTCACTTCAGTGCCAAACAAACACAGCCACCTACGCTATGGCAGTGTAAGAGTGCAAAACCAAGCAGAGGTTTTTTTTTATACTGGGGTCAACCTTTTAAAAGCCTAAACCAGTTAGCAGCCCACAACAGTTTCTCCAAATAGTAAAGTAACAGAAAATCTTTGTAGCCTCATTGTGCTAATTTCTCCCTGTATACCCTACACAACAGACCTGGGGCATAGTGGCCAGTGTCAGGAATCCGCATTGCATGTAGCTGTAATGATTTAGAAATAATTATGATTTTTATTAAAATAGTTCATAAAATAGTTTAGTTCACCTAAGCTCTTTTCACCTCCTCTTTGCTCACCGTAGCATCATTGTGGCTCAGCACTAAATGATCCAGAGCCAAGGTGTTAGGGGCTTCTTTTCTCTTTTTCCAAAAATATTTTTTTACTTAAACTTTAGAGGTTGAAATACTGTTTCAATTTAATTACACATTTACATAATTATGTAATTGTATAGTTCATTGGAGTGTCTATATAATACTATAATACACACATTTACATAAATACAGGACACATAAATAAGGTAAGGATAGAACTATGGCGTTCTTTCTGAAGTAAGAAGACAAAATTACATGTTATTGTTAAGCATGATATTCATTGAAAGATGTTGGTAAGTCATTATGTGGGGGAGGAGGACAAAAAGACTTTGTCGGAATGTTAATGATGGAAAATGTATTGCCACAATACAAGTTTGATTAACATAAATCTGCGAGAAAATCTGCAGATGGTGTCACGTCCAGGGCTAGCTTATTATTATTGTTCCTTTTCTTCTCACTCTGCACATATGAAGCGGCCGCCTCTGAATCCAATTCTACATGCAATTGATTTGTTAAGTGGGCTTATGAGCCACACCTGGCCTCTCTTCTCGCCTTGTTTAGACATTGTGTTGAGCAACAATACGGCTAGGCAGTCATAGCCCACTAACCACGACTAATAATGGTCCAGATGGTGACCACCATGGCTGGGGTTGCACTGTAATTACAAGCAGAATACAAAAAAACACATTAAAAAAACACAGCCACTCACTCTTTTTCCCCTCCATTCTGGCCTTGGATGACCCACGAGCAGTCTGCCGGGGACACGTGTCTCTAATAGACCACCTGTCCGTCCAAGTGACCCTCCTTCCCAGCCTGTCGCAGGGCCTTGACGGCCTGCCATGTGGTAAAACACAGCCACTGGCTGGTTCCCTCCGCTCTTCATTAGCAAACTTGTTTTGAAAGTCAGAGAGTTCCTGGAAGCCTTGTGCTGAGGGACCGATGGCTGGAGGCACAAATGAAGCAAAGCTGCAGGAGGACAAAAATCTTGGGACGAGGGGTTACAAGTCCAGCAGGTTTTAGAGACAAGGGGGCCATTGACAGCCAAGCTGAAGCTGAGAATGCAAGGCCTTGGCCCATATGCACGAGGGCGTGATCCTGGGTGGGCGATGGCATTTGAGTAACAAGGTCTCAAATCAAAAGGCAACAGTGCTGTAGGCTCATGTCTGTGGCTTTGTGAATAGCTTTGTTGTTTGTTTAAAGTGGTACAGGATCACCAAACACAACGAGTAGCTAATCGCACCAATTAAAGCCTTAGAACATGCAAAATGTTGTGCCATCAACACGTTTTTGGGATTTAACACCCTGTGAGGTGATAAATTAAGTCCAAAGAAAGTTCTGCAGTGTATACCATGAACCTTCCTGGATTTGACCCACCATGTCATACTTTTTGTCCCATAGATACAGTAGAGCTAATCTCTCAAAATTTGAATACTAAACTTGCAGTCAATATCAAATTTGCATGTGTAGTCACAAGAATAAATATTTCATTTGAATTTTAATTGCACAAAAGTGCATCTGGTTTTGCAGAAAGAATTATGCAACAGTTACCTGTACTAGGTTATGACAGTGGTTATTATACTATCTATTACATTAGTCAAAATATGAAATTAACATATGACACAAGATGACATCATACCTTTTTGTATCAGTCACGACAATGCTAAAGGTAGCCTGACATCAGTGAGCATAATCTGCTATGACAACACAAGACAGCATATGGTATCTGACATAAGAAAACTTATGCATTAACTGATCACCAGTAGTAGTCCTCTACAGTTTCATTTTACACTGAAATGAATTTGGTTGGTTGCCTTAGCAAAAAAGAATAAATTAAAATGCACTGCAACTCAGCAAGAGAAAAAATATTTGGAATGAGTGCTTGAAAAATAAATTGTAAGAATAAAATATCTTTCCCATATCTCTTCAATGCTGAATAATGTTTAAAGAACACTTTTTAAAAGCATTGCACAAATGGGGTTCTTCCGTTGTTATAAGAACCTTTTTGGTGCTTTACAGAACCTTTTTTTCTATAACTACCAAATAACAGTATTAAAATGAAAATAAAATCTAAAGAAATATACAGTTACATTTACAGTTTTTCCATGTAGGTTACAGACATCCATCACTGTGTTGCAGGAAATCACTAGACTTCACAGGGGTGAAAAAGACTAAGCTGATGTTATATAATAAAGTCTCCAGCATAGGAAAGATGAAGTAAGGGAAACAATTGTTTGTGTATTCTGAGCCCAACATTACCATAAATAAGAGAGCTTGTGACTTTAATGTACCATATTGCCCCGAGAAGAACTTCACAGGATGGAATTAGCTTCACTGGCCAATCCATCCCCCGCAAACATGTCACCGGATACTCCTCATGCATTCAGAGGGAGGACTGAGTGGACCTGCCAAGACTTTGAAATATCGTGAGCAGACACTTCACAGCAGTAGCAGTATGTTTTTAGAGGATGACACTTGCAATAAAGTGAGGTACATCAAGCAGAAAATTAGCTGGACCCGTCCAGCCCAAAGTCAATGGCCTTTTCTGCAAAAGCTTTGCATATTAGCAGTCACAAAGCACAAGATTAGGATAGTCTAGGATCATCATGATGATTTTTCTCCCTCTAATTCACTTTAAACTCATGTTTGTGGAGTGGAGATAAAACAGAATCTTCTCAGCATGTTTAGAGCTGACTGTGCAGGGCCCCAAACTGCACCATGTACTAAGACACCACTTTGTGGTGAAGGCATACATCAAAGAACAAAAACCCATCTTTGAAAAAAAAAAATTAACTGAGAAGATTACCTGCATAGTTTCACATACAGAGGCTGTGTTGCATTGTGGTGCAATCAGATTGGCAGCCGAATGGGCAACTTCTTGCCTTGTTTGATAGATGAGCATTTGCCAAATTGGATTTAGTCATGACAGTCTCTATCTAAGGTGCTACAGATGCTCATTTGCATCAGAGTTCAATGAGGAGGAAACAGCATTCCAGGATGAAAGATTCCTGGACAATAACACTGGGAGCCAGCTCTTTATACACTCAGACACTGTACAGACACCTTTTCATAAGCAGCAGGTTTTGCCACAAGGATAAGGACAAAGCAGATAGAGAGGTTAGAAGTTTGAATTAACCTCCTGCAGCCTTTGGCCTCATTTTAATATTGGATGCAACCTGACTGATACACTGACAGAGACCGTGTTCAAAAAGACAGGATAGATGTCTTTAGTCATCCCAAAGGCTCATTCTTGCATCAAGGTAAAGCATTAGGAATGGGATTTTTGTCATGTTTTGTTTCATTATTGTGCATTGGCAGCTCACTGAGACAAGAAATACTGTAGAATGTACAGATTGCAAGCTTTCTGTCCATATCAAATTACATGTTTGTAAGAAAAGAGGGGATATTTCATTACGATTTGAATTCACAGATGAAGTTACTGTTGTTCGTTCACCACCAGAAAAAGAAGAGTACTGTCCTGGTAAGCCCCCAGGTACAAGCAAAATAAATGTACAACATGGGCTTTAGAGTTCAGTTATTTAATTTTAAATTACATATTTCTACTATTTTTGCAAAAAAGGAAAATGCTTCTTTGAAGGTATCACCCCTGTGTATGGTCAAATTAAAAAATGTAATACATGCAAAGTTTATGACAGAGAAATGGAAGAATTGGAAACCATGCAGACAAACATGTCAATACACAATGTAAATGCAACCTGTTATATAACTAGGTAATTAATAATTCAGTTACATAACAACATAAAAATAAATATGTAATATAATTCATAACAAAGGGAGTTTGTGCATATGAGAATTTTATCAGCAACACACTAAGTGAAGTAATGGCAGGCTTGGCCCTGAAACAGTTCAGTTCAATTTAATGTAATGTGAGAACCCGAGGGGGTGAAATATTAACACATCACATCCCTTGCTGAATTTTATTTTGGTTTCAAAAGGGGTTATTGATACAGTATCTTATTTTCAGCTCATGTTGATATAGGCCTGAGGGTATTAAATTATTCATAGAGTGACAGCAAGCAATAAACATATCTCCTTTTCATAATCCAGGTGGCACATAATACACATTACACATTGGTGATTTATTTCCCAAAAGCATAGAATAAAAAAATCCAGATTTTGTGGTGCTTAAGGCATCTAATGCTATTGATCTTCTGAAAGTAAAAAAAAATGTAGTCAGCATTTTAATAAAGAACTTAAATAATGAAGGAACAAAAAGGAAGTCACCACTATAAAGGCTCCTTAGGGTTTCAAAACGTCTCAAGACTATTTGTTAAATAGCCTTGTTAACCCCATCATCAGACCATCTGACTTTCCAATAATGTCCTCCAATTATTCAAAGCAATCAATGGTCCACATCAAACAAGCATAATATTGATGTGTGTGTCATCATTCGCTGTATTTTACATGAGCCACTTTATCTCACCTCTATACTTGTATATTTCCTCTAGGGTCACTGAAGCATGTGGACTGAGCTTTTGTTTCTTTGGGGTGCCTCAGAGCTCAATGCTTGGGTTCTTGTTCCTTTATCCTTTAAGTATGTGGCATGGGAAAGAAAAGATATTATTATTATTATTCTTTTATTGCACTGAGAAAAGTCAAAGGCAAAGGCATCAAAAATGTAGTACAAATTAAACGCATCTACAGCCCACTGTTTTTCAATATGCCAATGGTTTTGTAGTTACACAATGCCATCATTAGCTGTCACAATTAGATCTCACTCTTAATCCTATGTGTACAGTCTTCAGCCAATTAAGGCAATGACTACGCTTATCAAAGAATCAGGTTGTGGTACACTCGATCTGAATCTCATTTGAATGTATTCTGCATGCTGATTTGCTATATTTGGGTTTTGTGGGGGCTCTGCCTCTGGGCATAGGAGAGAAACAAAGAGTGCAAGTTAGTTTGTGCCAATTTAAAAAGTAGCTCTACAACAGACAGGGAAGGCAAGTGAAAACAACTAAAAATCCTGAATAGCTTAATTCAGCTGGAAAAGAAAGAGAGATAGAAAGACCTCTGACAGTGAAGGTAGAATATTGTCTAGATAGTAAACATCTTGTGCAATCTGCAAGTGCTGACTCAAAGTGTGACAGACGGTGAGGCAGGAAAAGCAAACAGAGCAACATAGAAAAACCAAGAGATAAAATGTCATTTTTTGTGCATGGATTAAATTCACGGATTAAAAGGTAAATTAAAAAATGCTAAACAGAACAAAAGTCTGCTTTATTACCATGAGTGAATGCACAGCAAAACAGCAAGGATAAAGGACAACAATAAGATGTTTGTAGGCATCTATTCTGGTCCAGTATGGGCAAGATATGCTTTTCTGTTGCATTTCTTATGAGTTGTAGAGCACACCATTAATTATGACTTATGCCTGAGAAGACCAATAAAAGCTAAGCAGAAGTTACATCAGAAACATGTTTGCACCAGATCAGCACAGACCAGAAGTTAAAGATTGACATTAAAGTGCTTACAATTGATTTGGCAGTTTTTGTCTGAAGTTTCAAGTTATGCGAGTATGGCACAACACACTGCTATTTCTCTGAATGTATTGTGCCGTCGTGCTCCCATGTATTTCTAAACAGTGTCATTGCTACTACTTATCTTAAGAGTATGTGGAAAAAATTGTTTTGTATCTGTTTTTTTCAAATGTCTTGCGATACAGAAATTCTGATTTCACATTTATGTGGAAGTACTGATTCACAATTATCTGGACAACTCACTGTGAAAATAAGATTTTTGTATTACTTTGCATTTAAAAGTTGATGTCCTCTTCTTTTAAATTATAATCTCTGTTGAACAATCCTAAAATACTTAGAAATGTTTGAGTCATTAAAATTAGAAACTGAGTAAGGATATATGGCACTGCTAAAATGTTCTGATACCTTCACAAGTTTACAGGATCCATTTTTCTGCAGGATGCCATTGTTGCAATTGTCTGTAGAATATATTTTATGATAAAAAAAAACACAAAAACTATAACAATTGTTTTATATTTCATTAAATGAGCACCTCAAAGAGTGAAATCTGTTGAAGCATATACAGTGCCAACAGGTCTTCACAAATAACTTGAGCCTATATATACCAAACAATATGTATTGTTGGAGTTCTTGTAGAAACTTTTTATAAAGACCTGTGGGGGTCTAAGAAGTTCCTCACATTGCAATCTACTGTGTGTAATTGTGTAGGTTTGGGCAGTTTGAAAATAAAGGAATGCTACTGCCTCATTCACTTTGGGTATTGGATCTAAAATGAAACTCAAAATTTCATTAGCTCATGCAGCTGAATTCTAAACACACCAAAAATTGAACAAGTGTATAGTTTGTGAGCTGTATACCAGTGTGCATTATACCTGGTTAGGGAAGTGAAGAAAAAATGTGTCAGGTTCATCCTCAGGTGTTGTATAATATCAGGTTGAGGTCAAATTAAAACTCTGTGTCTTACTGTTTCAATCTCTATATGAAAGAAGACTCATGCTGTCTATACTGTTGGATAAACTACAACGGATAGGGTGTAATAGTCTTTTTATTTGCTGTGTTTAATCACATTAACATCAAAGGGTCACTAAAGAGTGAAGTAAATTGGCATTTGGTAGACGCCCTTATCTAGAAGTATAATCATTTGTAAAAGTTTTGCTGATTCTTCAAAAAGTAAAAAAAAAAAATTGTAGAGTTTGACATGAACTTTGCAGAGTTTTACCTGAACAACTGATATACACAAGAAAACATAAACACGACATACAAAATAACTTGCCATTCAATAAGTGAGAATTCATATCAAATATGAAAATTAACTAATAGTTAAGGATGAGTGGTTGTAGCCAAAAAACACATACAACAGCTATATTTGTTGTATATCAAAACCAGGAAAAATTGGTGGGGGGGACTGGTACTACTGCAATGAACAAACATTTTGAAAAAAAAAACCCAAAAAACTGTGGAAGTTTTGAAAGAATTAAAAAAAAAAATTAGCAACAGTTAATAATGGGTGAGATGGCCAGTGCTTCAGAAAAGCTGAAGCCTCTCGAAAGCTGTGTGTTGAAGAATAAGCAGTGTTGGTCCGTAGCATGCAGTGAATCCAATCTAGTTTTAACGCGGAGTGGGATTTTTCCAGGTAAGCTTTTGCTCAAATCCTGTCTGCTGGATGCAGCCTGCTGTTCTTCACAAGGCAGACTGAGGTAGGCAGAGTGTGCATTTAAGATCAGGATCAAAGCCTGTCTGCCTGCACAGTCACACCACATTTGAGTCCAACAGGCTGCCCGTGTCCACCTACGTCATGCAGCTTGGCCTGAACCAAACTAATTGGTGGGAGAATAAAACACAAAAATATATCTGTCTTATTAATCCTTTGACTTCCACTGGCCACCACTGTCTTCATTAGAACTGTTAGATGAACAAGCAAACATTACCCAGGTTTTCTGCCATCATAGATCAGTCCGTTCCATTAAACCCATAAGTGTTATAATTCAGTTATTAATCTTAATCTATGATGATTCCAAAACGACTGCTACTAATTCAGTGTCTATAACAAATCATTTAGTTCAGTAACTAAAAGATTCCTTTACTGCAATAAATAATTCACTAAAATAATTCAGCAACTACTATAAATGATTCAGTCATTAAATGATTTGGTAACTACTGTAAATAATTCAGTATTTACAATAAAACATTCAGTAACTAAATGATTCTGAATCCACAATAAATGATTCAGAAGTAAGAATAAATGATTCAGTTACTACTTTAAATGGTTGCACTCTTTGAAACGAGGTGACACAAAAAAGTTCTTTGGCTTTTTCGTTTTAGGATGATTCAGTAAAGTCTTTAATGAACCTGTCTGTACACTGTGTACACATGTGAAGTACAAAACCATGTACATTTTGAAAAACAATGGGCAGTACATAGAAAAGTCAGGTTGCGCTTCACTATCCAAAACACTGGAAAGTTGCCTTGGCACGTTTATCATTAAACACCATAACTGCTTTAAATTCAGTTTGTCTGTTTGAAGCTGTACTTTGAAAAAAATCAAAGGTTTATTTCTCTCTCCCTCCCTTTTTCAGAGTCTTCTCTCTACTTGCACAAGCAAACTTATCATCTTAAATTAAATTGCAGGGATAAAACGATTACTTCCTTGGTTTGTGTATGTGTGTGTGTGTGTGTGTGTGTGTTTTCTTCTACGCCTGGCACCCCGTTGGGTTTTATCTCTTAGTAGGACTGGGATAGATGGGAAACCCAACAGTACTCTGGTAAGCAAGGGAGACGGCTTTAAAAATAAAAACGGAAAAGGCTTCTTATCACCTAGCAAGTTTATTCCTCTGGCCCCAGAGCTGAATGAGACCCCCACACCCTCCCCCATTAATTCCACCCCTTACGTATGCACACGCAAGTACTGTGTAAAAGTCTTAGATACCTGAGAAAAATATATATTTAAACCCATTTAGCTAAGCAAGCAGTATATGCTTTTAAAAACGAATATAAGCATATATTCAAATAATATTAATACCGTAAGTTATGTATGTCTTTGTGTTTGCTTAATCATTCTCAGACCTCTAATCATGGAAGCCCTGGCTCAGCTCAGTTAATACTTCTTTAGTTTAATCAGGAGCTGCTGATAGAGTTCCACAAATCCATGCAAAGGCTCGAGACATTGAAGTGAAATCTGAAATCAAATCTGAAACCCGTGTTCTTCTCATCTGCTCGCTAAACTTCAAATACTGTTTACATACAAAACAAATCTTGATATTATTGGATGTTTTCTTGTTTGTTTGATTTTATCCTAATGTTAAAGTGTATTAGCTGGCAGAATGTCCCTTACTGCTAAGTCTTAGGCTGCCATTTATCTGAGCAGTACAGGATATTTTGCCAGCAAATACACAAAAACACATTATTTGTACATGTACTAAGTAACTCTATATTTTATA
>JBBIGA010000022.1:211674-227278 GCA_037576975.1 Alestes dentex | reverse complement strand
GGCAAACAAGTTTAAAGTTTCCAACCTCTGCTACTTTTACATTAAGATAACTCATAAAAGTAAATATTTTTTCAGTGCAGAACCACTCTTCCTTTCTTTTTTTGGCACATTTTGAAAATCCTCTGCCACTGACGTACATGAGTGCTGATGAGTTGCAAGAATGGGGTGAAAGGTTTGGCATTCACAAGCATGTCACAAATATCCCCATCTACTTACAAGCATGGTTTTCCTAGTTACCTGATTATTTTTTGTATGTTATTAAAGAAACATTTTTGAAAAGTTTGGTTTTTGACAGGCAGTTTTTAAACAAAACTAGAAAAATTTGACTGTGTATGAAGAATTATATGAAGCTATTCAGAGACAAAACAAACAGCGTCAAGCCCCACTTTATGCTGAGTAGTGTTTTTAGATGTGCTTTCAGGTTGTGCTTTCCAGCTGTAGATGATGACGACAACAACGACAAGTCCAGCTTCTGTACTTCTGCACTGCGATGTTTTCATTAGTATGCCTCAGACACTGGGCCAGTAACACCTCACAGGGCAAAATATTCCATCCAGTGTTTTGTGAGGGAGATGGCCTGGCCAGAAATCCATAACATCACAAATAAAAGGGGACCTTATTGGCATGCAGGTCCTCTCTGCTGTCTGTAAACATTTCCCCAACTTTCTGATCTCCAATCTACTAGGAGCTGCACAGCCAAGCTGGCAACAGAAGAGCCTCATCTTAACACTGAATACATTTTTGATTAAAAAGTGAAGTGAAAATTAATTCAGGCTTCAAAGATAGCATGAACGCTCATTTATAAATGTCACCGTGTTTGCAGTGTTGTCCTGTCTACCCTGTTTATCTCATTTACAGAGTGGGGGGGGGCATAATATATTATTCCCCAGGAAACCACTAAGGCCCATATTACATTGGTACAAAAGCACCCTAAATACAGGGAATACATTCTTACTGGATCTATTTTACCTACCAGCTCCCAGTGAGCTCTTTGAAAAAGTTGCGATTCACAGAAGTTGGAAAATGGCCATATCAAAATAAACTGTTTTTTGGTGAATAAAAGCACTTAAATATCCCAAATAATAAAGTGCAAGACAAATGTTTGACATGGACCCTTTAAATTACAATGCAATCTGAGAACATAATTAAACACATTGACAGATTTGCCACTACGCATAATTAATGTTTAACTGTATTTAAATTTTTTTATTGAGCTCCCACACACACACACACACACACACACACACACACACACACACACACACACACACACACACATACACATACACACACAGTGTCTTAGTTAATCTGATAAGAGAGATATGTGGATAAACATTTGAGTTCCAATTCCATTTCCCATTCCATCAGTTGCTGCCCTCCTCAAGCTGTCATAAACTCACTCTGACTTGGAAAGCACTTTGCACTTGTGAATCAAGTTATTAATAATAAAAATTATATTATTATTATTATCAATAGTAATTATCAACAGTGTTGAATAACTTGTTAGCTCTTAATGTGTCGTATCTCTGAGATGCAATGACAATATAAACACAGAAGGGAATTTTACCACAATGTGACCTGGTGTCAGCAGACCAAATAAACCATAGTAACAACACCAGTAAGTGCCATCTCTTTCTGTTATTTTCAGTCATAAACTGAATATTCCTGTCATAAACAGTAAAATGGTCTCCTTAGCATTTATCAGGCTCATAGTTGATCTTTAGGTTGCTAAACCAAATAAGGCATAATCATGGAAAGGATTCAGGTGCTGGCAGGGGATATTTTCCCTCTGACTATCTTCCGCATAGACTAAATGACTAAATTATCATAATATGAATTTAAAAGTTAAAATCAAGTATTGTGCAATCCTAATACCAGTCCTAGTTGCACCTAGGTAAAACTTTGGTAAGTACTTAGGGCATACAACTGACCTGTTGGTGCAGCCAATCCAAGAATGATTATTTCAGTAACATCTATCAACACTTTCTTGCATCAAATGTATATTACTGTGAGTATACCACAATACAAGAAACAGTGGGAGCTGACAAATGCATGGGCTCAGTACTCTGGAGACCAGGATGGCTGGAGCATGTCAAGCGAGACGGTGCCGTGACATATATCAATAACTATATCTATAAATGTATTCCAATTCCAACCTTCAGTGTTGGTCGGCATCCTCTGAAAGCATCTATAAACTAGTCACTAAAACATTAATGCTGTGGTTAGAACTCTGGTTAGAAATTTGGCTAAATAACAGCAGAGCACAGGAGAGTGAGGTCATTCATTAGTAATCAAAGTTAGTTCGGGCTACTCACCCTGAGGTTGGCAATGGTCACCACGAGCCACCTGTGTTTACCTCCCACTTACACACACGCTGCTGACACAACTGTCATAAATATTCACGTTTCTGTGAGACTACATAGGGGGGATGATTGATGTGTTTATAAACTATTGTCTCCCAACTCACATTCAGAACCAGTCAGAGATATTTCCCGCGTTAGTTAATTGCTTGTCAAACAGAAAGGCTGGCAGGTTTTAGACAGCAATGCAGTGCCTTTGCTTTGATTGGCACCAGCACCCTGTCTGAAGACTTCCCTCACAGCGCTGTTTACATAGGTTTGGATTAGGGCTGTTCCGGAATACAAATACATTATAAATACTACACTACACAAATAATTGGTTAAATACTAATATTTGTTCTCTTTGAATGTGATACGCACAGTACTATTTATTTGTTTGTTTTTTGCAGCTTCCTCCCTTAAAAATGTTTACACAACCTCAACTGTTTCAGGTTGAGATGTCCACTGCAAGCTAGTACTTGCTTGGCTTGTGTGCTTGGTTTGTGTGCTGTAAAAAGCTCTTTGAAAGCATTTACACTGGAATGAAAGATTGTATGTGATTTGATTTATTTTGTGTTAAGGCAGAGGAAGATCACCACCAATGTGGTTCTATGACATGAACGCACACAGCTAATAAAAAATAAAACCTTTCAAATGATGACTTTACTATCCAGTTATCAATTGTGTGCAATCCATATACAAACAGCATAACAGACAGACACTCAAAAGCCTGCTTTAAAAGACTAAACCATGCTGTTGCTTCTTGTTCTATAGGTTCTGGAACATTACAGTGATGTCACAGATTTGCAGCTAAGAGAAGTCAGAGCTCTTGTGAAACTCTGACTTTTCAAGTGGGAATGAAGCGCTGTTCAAGTGTGAAATATGATAGTTCCTACTTGATAACTTCAGATGGTACTAAAAAGAAGGCGAGTAACCTCAGGAAAGTCCAGTTTACTGAAATTATTTGCAGTTGCCCTGCATAGTCACTCATAAAATGATCACTGATGGCAACCTAACAGTGGTGGAACAGGGCAGCTGGTGGCCTAGTGGTTAGGGTGTTCACCCTGCAATCAGAAAGTCGTAGGGTTGAATACCAAAAAAATGCTAGTGGCACCACTGAGGTACTCTTGAGTGCTGTGTTCCTGGCTGCCTGCTGCTTCACTTGGTGAATGGGTTAAATGCAGAGGAAGAATTTCACATTGTTCACACTGTGTGCTGTGGTGTGTTCACATACGACAGAATGAACACTAGGCCATAGGATTGTGTGCTATATGTTGTTGTGATAAAAACTACATCTTACTGAAGGTTTTAAAGAAATCCAGTCTACACTGGACAGTGCTTATGGGAATACATCAATAAGCAGAACACAAAGTGAAAAATCAACAGCAAAGTGGAAAGCTACAGACCCACTTGCCAGCTGTAACAAGAGACCAGAAACTATGAAGGAAAGTGAGAGGCTACTATTGAGTGTAATTCTAATATGTGATACACACACTGATATATTGGTTGGGATGTGGAGTCACTGGCCTTCATTTTTTCATGTCCATGTGTAATTGTTTAAAATAAATATAATCTCTAATAAATTCCACTTAAATGTCCAGAGGCCTAGTCTTCAAAACTTCCCATCTTAGAGCTGTTACCTTGCACAGCACCTTTAGGGAGATAATATAAAGCAATAATGATATTGGTTTTGCTTTGTTATAAGAGTGCTGTGGACTATACACACCTGCGGAATATTGTTCCCACATCATACAAACATCTAGCTAATGAAAACATATTAAAGGCTTTCCTGTTGTGTGCCATTCTCTGGAGAAGAAGGAGAGATCCATAAAGATAACTGTAAAGTGATATTGAGCATATTAGAATTGCTTTAAGCTCTCCTCTGTGTGCTGTAATTACAACAGATTTTGCTGTGCATCGTGCCTCATATTTCATTGCTCTCCAATTAGATTGTTGTGCGGCTTGTCATCAACAGCTGTGAGCAGTTACATAACAAGCATATGGCTTTTCTAACAGCAAAAAAGAATTAAAAACAAACTGGTGTGGGGGACATGAGAAAGTGTATTTATTCAGTTACAAATCCTACAAGGCTGTGATGCACCAAATCGTGATATCAAATATATTTATTATAAAGCAGTTTTGAGCTTTTCCACTTTAGATAAAAGAAAAAGATTTAAAATATTATGCACTCATATGCTACAGATGCAGCAGACACTGATAGGGGGGGGGGGGGGGTAAAGTTGTTTTTAAACTTATGCTTTCCTTTTTGTGTTCCGGTAGTAAAATTAATTTAAACCTGCAACTAGCATAAATGCCTAATGCCATAGACAGTGTAATGCTCTGCACAATGCTCTCCTGGGAAACTTTGGGTCCTGGCAGTCATGTAGATTACTTTGACATGTACCACCTACCTACACAGTATTAGACAAGTGGTTTTAATGTTTTGTCTTATCAGTGTATATGCTGCAAAATGTAAAGTTGTTGGAGAAAGAATAATGGTTCATGATTGTTATTCATGCCCAAGTTTAAAGAAGGAAAATGTTATTGCTAAAATGTAGGATGACGTTCTAGAGAATTGTGTTTTTCCAACTTTGTTGAAGGCTATTTCCTGTTTTAGTATGACCCATAAACAAAAGGTTTGCAGTGTATAATGTGGAAGAACTCTATTGGCCAGCAGAGCCCTGACTGAGCATTTTTGGGATGAATTGGAACACTGAACTATCAGCAACTGATCTCACTGATTCTTTTGGCTAAGTGAATTTCCATGTCATCTTCCAAAATGTTAAGGAAAGTCTTCCCAGAGTAAAGACTGTCAAAGTAACAAAAGTGGATTAACATCATATTAAGGCTATAGATTGAGTTCAACAAGCACACATGGATCTAATATTTCAGTTTCTATAAGGCAATTTAGTTAACTCCTTTAAACTTCCAGCAAATACCTGTACGCCAGCACTTCAAATCAATCTTCAGTCTTATACATTAGTCACTGAACATGCCAAAGTAGTTGCTGAATAAAAATTCAACAATATGCCTGCATATTGTTTAAATGAATAACTTTGAAAACATCTTTGTTAACAATTACTAAGGTACGTGTAGTCTGTTTAATTAATAAGAGACCCTACAAAATACCTGCAAAGCTGAGTAGTAAAGATATCAGCCTGCTCATGCAAATAACTTCAGCTGGAGCTGGAAAGTCTGGATGCAGTACATCTTGACCTACTCAGATGGATATCTTGTTAGGTCATTAACTGAAACAATCGTTCATTAATGCATGTCTCCAAAATGCCCTTGACAACAGCAGTTACTGAGGGGACAGCTGAATGCTGAATTCAGTTGGATTGAAGCAGGATTCTTTGTAGCCAGAAGGGTGAATGGCTATGAGTGTGAAAATCTAACTATATATGTATATAGTACCACGGTAATGAAAAACTGTCACTTTTTCAGATTCTTTTTTGGTTTTGGCAGTGTGCCATACATGACCTTAGTTCATAGATGAGAATGCAGAATACAAAATATGATTTTAGAGTACCCATGCTTTTCCTTGGTGCTACTGCAAAGGTCATAACTCTCATTTTATTTTTTTTCAACAATGTTTACATCCACCATGTAGATGACCCTCAGAACATGTGCCAGATCACATGGTGTTATTTGGAACAGCTCCCGGGATGAGACTGGATGGCAGGAAGTAATTGCCGATCAATTTTGCATACTTTTACCACAATAAAAAAATGAGGTTTGAATTTGAATTTGTCCTTTTATTTGTTTCCAGTATGACCATTGAACCTAGACATATCTGTAAAACTGTGACAAAGGTAAAACAGTGGTTAATCTGAAATAAATAGGTTTTCTTTAGCTGCAATTTTGCCTTAGATGTACCTCTCCACCTGTGTCGGGTAGTTGGTGGCCTAGTGGTTCGCCCTATGATCAGGACGTTATGGGTTCAATTGCTGACTACTAAGCACCACTGAGTAAGGTATCGCCCCACACACTGCTCCCCGGGTGCTGTGTTCCTGGCTGCCCACTGCTTCACTTGGTGAAAGGGTTAAACACCGAGGAAGAATTTCGTGCTGTTCACACTGTGTGCTGTGGTGTGTTCATGTATGACAGAATGGTCACTTTCACTTTACTTGTATTCATGCAGCTTTCAATGAAGATGCTTTTAGAGGTATAAAACCTTTGGACATTCTGTTCCTGCTATGAACAAGTCAGACTCTAGAACAGAGCATTTCACATCAAACTACTCTGATTGACTTATTGACATGTAAGCTACTTAATTCTGACAAAAAAAAAACACTTTAACACATTTTAACACATCAGTATAGTTTGTGATGCTAATTAGTGCTTATAATCTTCAATCAGTTTTAAGCCTTGTCGTTCCAGTTTAAAAGATTTTAGCTCCAGTGAATCTTACACTGGAGACTGTAGAACAGAGCATTTCACATCAAACTACTCTGATTTACTTATTGACATGTAAGCTACTTAATTCTGACACAAAAAATCAGTGGTATTTCCTTTTAACACATCAGTCTAGTTTGTGATGCTAATTTGTGCTTATAATCTTCAATCAGTTTTAAGCCTTGTCGCTCCAGTGTAAAAGATTTTAGCTCCAGTGTAAGATTTTAGCTCCACTGTAGCTCCAGTGAAAAAGTTTTTTAATGTAATCAGAATATTTGGAATTTTTTGCTCAACTCGCACACTGGAAAAAAACACTGGAGGAAAACACTGTAGAGGAGCTTAACAAAAACATAAAATGCTCTGGTATTCGAGTTTAATCCACATTTCGATGAGCTGTGAATCAGGAGATCAGGTTTGTGCTAATTCTGAGAAGTGTCACATAAGCCTTGGAGAAGGAGGCACAGGCACGGATTCCCATTCTTTAACTTTACTTTTATTTACAAACCCAAAGAAGGCACGAGGCCCAAAACCAAGAACCTGACTACAGTCTTAACACACATACAGGGGCATACTGGCAATCTGTACGTTCTGGAAAAGTCCAGAACGGCCGTCCGGTGCACGGCCATCGGCCTGTTTTTGTCAGCTGAGACACAGACCTCTGCACAATCCTCAAAACCTCACCTTCAGAACCATGGCTGAGCTGGTGAAGAAAGTCGTTTTTTTTGTCCCAGTCCGCCCCTGCATACATAAATTCCTAAACATCAATGACAGACAAGAGACGGTGGACCAACCCTGGGTAGCAACCATGAGGAACTTATTTATCAACAAGAAACAGACATTAACCAATAAGGACATACACTCCCCTAATATATACCTATCCGACATGAAACTAGACACTGTGAACACAGAATTTCAAAACAAGAGTCCTACATAAAACAGACAAGGACGGCCTTTAGTGGCCACTGACTGGGGATTAGAGGCTGACATTTTTTTGGGAATCCCGCGGGTCATGGGAGTCCCATGGGATGGGAAACAAAATCACTATTAATAACATGATTGGGACGGGACCGGAAAAAATGTAAGCGGGAGTGGGTGGGACTGGGAATCGTAATAACACTATGATAACTTTATACAGAAATATACCTTTTAAATAAATAAACTAATTTTGAACTAAATACTAGTTGCCCTGTCTCTTTATGCTCTCCTCCTGTTTGCTTTAGTGTAGCCGGTTAAGTGAATGGTGTGCTCCACACACCCGTAACAGTTGGTGGCAATAGTCCCAACTACCAATGATGTAAGAGAAGAAGAAGCTTCTTCACGCGCTTTTAGCCGCGAAAGTCATAACCAAAATGGAGGCAGACGTGAAAGCTACGCTGCAACGACTACTGTCTGAAAATAATACGTCAGTTGTGCTCACGGATATTTCTGGGCGGTCTGAAATATCTAAAAAGATTTTACACGTTGAGAAAGATGGCGTGTTAACGCCATACGCCAGCAGCAAGACTTGTAGACAACTGATTAAATACTATTCAGACTCAGGCACGAGACTCGTAATAGAAATTCAGTGAAAATTATAATGTGTGTTTATATAATGTGTGTGTGTGTGTGTGTGTGTGTGTTTATGGATGGATGGATGGATGGATGGATGGATGATTTGCATAAAATTCAACATGAAACACACTGTGCATTGTTAAGATGACTTTCAGTTCAATAAAATAAATTACATTTTGGATTTTTATTCAACTAAGCTGGGCATGCTGTGATCTGTTTTCTTTTTTTTCTGTAACTGACAGATTCCAGCCAAAAAAACCCAAAAACAACAACACAGGAGTGGGAGGGAATGGGAGTCATTCTTCTGGGATTGGGATGGGACGGGATATTCCCCCAGTTTTTTAATGGAATTGGGATGGGATGGGATGGGATGGGATTTTTTTTTGTGGGAGTGGGACGGGAGAGGTTTGAAAATTCACTCCCGTGTCACCCTCTACTGGGGATGTAACAGTACCCTCAACGGCACAACTCCAGGGTGCCAAAGAGGCCACAGGCCCACACAAAGGTGGATGTGGGGTGGGCGGTGGCAAAACGTGGACCCCATGGGCCCCACACGGCCACCCTCTGCTGATTGCTACTCTGGCCTGCCTTTGGTGTGGCCAGGGAGGCCCACACATAAATTCCTAAACATCAGTGATGGACAAAAGACACTGGACCGACCCAGCGGAACTTATATATCGACAAGAAACAGGCACGAACCAATAAGGACATACACTCACCTAATACATAAACACTCGACAGATGTGAAACTAGACACTAAGAACACAGACAATTTCAAAACAAGAGTCCTACATAAAACAATGGCGGCCTCTAGCAGCCGCTGACTGGGGACGTCACAAGATGTGTACTTTCCCAGGCTGCTGGTAAACAGTTTTTGTGTAGAAAATTAAATAATTCAGTACAAAACCACATCTTTTAGCATGATGTTTTTTCTGCTTTTTGCTTGATAATGTGGTAAAAGCCATGCCTCTTCACAGAGCCGGCGCAGTACACCCAACATTTTCCCAGACAGCATTTTTACTTTCTCGCCACCATCTAATCTGTCAACCTTTGCCAAAATATGTTTTCCTTCCACCCTCACCCAAACTTCCAATTAACTAAAGAGAGGCAGGAAAAAATGGCATCAATAAATCTGAAGCGGCCTGACAGCAAACCGTCTCGTGAGGTGGCGTCCCAGCTTCCCTACTCCATCTTTCCCTTCCTCTGGCTCATCATTTTCCTTAACACTATCCTCCCTTATCTTGGCTGTATTGCTCTCTCTCTCTCTCTCTCTCTCTCCCTCTCTCTCTCTCTCTCTCACACACACACACACACACACACACACACATACACACACACATACAACTCTACCTCCCCCACCTGTTTCAGTTTGTTTTTTTTCCACTTCCCTTTTTGTCAGGGGCGAAGATGGATGCTTCAGCTTTGAAAACAAAGCCAAGGCTGACAGCAAGGAGATGAGCAAGGTTCTAATTATTTGGCTGCTAGCTACAAGGGAGAGCTGGGTCATTGTGGTCACATGAGCTGGGTGGCTGTACTTGACCCTTCACCCTGGCAACCAGGTTACAAGGACCACCACAGCTGATAATGCTAATAAGCATGTGCAGGGCAAGATCTTACAGTGGTCATTTGAAGCAGATTTCTTTTTTTTTTTTTTTTCATCGGTTTATACTGTCATTTTGCTGTACTATGTAAATGCTTACTGTCTACTATTTAGAAGCTTCTGCTTCTAGTAGAAGATTCTAGTACAAGATTTCAGTCAAGGCGTTCAGATAGAGGAGCTATTCTTAGTATTTTAATAATGTTAGAAATAATACAATTACAACCAGTTTATTTGAATGCACTTGAATGCATGCCAGGCCCCCGAACTGTCACCCTCTTTCCTCAAACTGCACTCCTTTTCACATTGCCAGTGAACCTAAATGGGCAAAGATACATAACATCACATTTGGGAGCTTTTAAAACAGTCACATGATATTAAAAATGCATGGAGTGCACAAAATAAATAAATTTTAACATGTACAGTTTTGGGTATAAAATAACAGTAATTAACTGCCAGCAAGTGTTCTAGTAATTTACTGGTTACCTACAGGAAAAAGTCTCCAACCACTGGGCCGCGGACCAGTATCGGTCCATGAGTGATTTGGTACTGGGTGGCACAGAAAGAAAGAATAAAACATATTTTATTGATTATAATATATTTTATATATTGTGTGTATATCAGGGTTTCTGATGTCGATTTACACATTTTTTTTCCAGAACAAGGTCCGAGAACCACTTGTTAAGCCACATGCTAGATTCTAGTTCATTTGTGCCGTCCCAGACATGAATTATTTCATTGCCAGCTACTGAATATATTTTAATTGCAGGGATGAGAAATACTCAAAATGATGATTTATCATGGAACATAAATGTCATTGTTTTTAAGGATGGTTTTGATAACAAGAAAAACTAACAAGTATTTGAGGCCTGAAAGATGTTGTTTGTGTCAGTCCAAATAAATATTTAAATAATTAAGAGTTGATTGGACTCCAAATGAAGACCATTAGACTTAATTTCACTGTCAGGTGGTGGAAGTCAATTAAATATGGTATGGTAGACGAGGACATCAGCAAAGTGAGATTACTTTTTACGAACACCATAAAGAAATTGACCATAAATGTGCCTATCAGTCGCACCTATTCCAAAAACCTGCCACCTTTGATTGACAGCCTAATGATGACTGTTTTATTAGGCTTGTCTTATCAGTTCTCTTTATTGCTGCTCCTGGGAGCACAAATGCACTGTTATGACTGTTCATTATTCTTAACAGGATGGCTCTCTCCTAACCCCTTTCCTTCAGATACACCAAACCCACCACTTTCAAACAAGACAAAAGATTACTAACAATTAAATGCCTATTTAATGATTTTTTTGATGAAGCCCAAACAATTATGTACTAGTGTTTGCTGTAATTTTGAAATTAGTAAATTGGACACCCCCAGCCACCACAAAACCATGGCACACTTTGTTAGGTCACAGTGTGAAAAGTTGCAGAAACAGCATAACTCAATGAGCGTAAAATATTGGCTAAAAGAAGGACCTTCAGGACAGTGGGAACTAGAAGAAGAGAGAAAAAGGAGAAGGAAAGTGAAGAAGAGAGAGGGAGCCACTCTGAAGGACAGGCAGGAAGATGAAGAGAAATCAAACAGGCTTAGGCCAGAAGCCAAGAAAACAGAAATGGGGGGCTGTGGAGGCGCATCAAGGATAAAAGAGAAACATCATTTCCCAAATGTGACAACATAATTCAGAGAGGAAGCCTCCTCACAACCCTCTGGGGGCTGTCTGCACTGCACGAGGAAAGAGACCTACAGACAGAAACTAAATACCCAACACCTCTTTCGCACACACACACACACACACACACACACACACACACACATTCTCAGACCAGGCTAATGTACACATGAAGTTTCATAAACAAGTAATTCAAACGCTCCTCTAATTAATTCAATACACTCTTACCAATTCTAGCATAATATACATTTAATTGGTCTAGATTTTTTTTTTAGATCACACCCTAAAAATAAAAATGCCATAAAGGGTTCTTCGCATGGTGACATAAAAGAACCATTTTTGGTTCTCAAAAGAAACTTCAATATGCAGTATTTAAGTCTGTACGTGAAATGTATAAGTGTAAATAATCTTTTCAAACTTTTAAGAACCTCTACATAGCGGACTGGTTTTGGAAGAATGCTTATGTTTAATTGGTAAAGAACCCTTACATTTTATGAAGGCTCTTGATTATTTGAAAGTTCTTTGCATTCACATATTTCCAAAAAAAATAACCATAAGAAGTCCTTTAGGGAAGTAAAATGGCTTTTCACTCTCTAAAGGTTCTTCAACCTAGTATCCTGTTTACAAAATTAATATTTTAAAGATTCATCCACTGAAGTGTTCTTCAGGAAACCTAAAGTGATTCTTCTGCGGCAATGCTCCAAAGAACTCTTTTGGCACCTTTACCGTCAAGTGTATACTTAATCACAGGGCCACGGCAAAAACACACACGTGGGAAACAAAGTGGCATGCACTGGTGAACAAGCAAGTCTACTGCATCTCATTTAATAGCTTCTAATGTTTTAAAGAAAATTGGATCATTGTCCTACCTGAGATGAACTGAGATTAACCATATGATTTGTAATTAGGAGAACAGCATCAATAACAGAGTATGACATTGAGCCTTCTGAAGAAGACTTCATGCTTTAATTGTTGTCAATATACTACAGTCTATTGATGAGTGAAAAAGTCAAACAGAATAAAGTCTGTGGCAATCCAATATGATCACATGTAATAAAATACCTCTGCCTTCTCTATTAGCTTTGCTCTCCTGCCTCTTGACATTTTATAGAGTTTTGGCAGGACTATATAAGAGTGACTGGGCAATTATTATACAGCCCCTCAATCTTGAAAACCAGGCCAGCTTTGGTGACATACTGTTACAGCAGGAACAGGCCTCAGAGGGTGATCTGATAGCTCTGCTCTGGGCCCATGAAAAAAAGCTTTTATTCGCAATAATCATTGCTCCTGGGAGGGGGGGTGTCATTCTCTTCTAATTGGATTCCAAAAGCTCCTGTTCAATTTGTTGAGCCATAAATTCTAAACCAATGACATGAGGAAAGAAAATGAAATCATGAGCCAAATTAGCAATCCTCCTACATAGTGATTAGACGATTTTCTTCTCTGGGCCAGGTTGATTTTAAATATTCTAGACTAATACCTCAACAAAGGAATGAAAGAAAATTGAACGTGTAAGGCAAAATGAAACCCAACTTTGGAGAATGTACCCTTAATTTAGATACGAATAACAAATGACAAATAACAAAATCATTTGAATATTGTTAAATGCAATATTGCCATCAAAATGCCTGTCCCACTCTTATTTCTTTAGTAAAAATGTTGTTGCCAGCTATTAGATTATCTTCATCAGCGTGAAAAAAACACAAGACTGAAGCCACAACAAAAAAGCACAAACTTGTCCCACTGCTGTGCTCCAAAACCAACTGTAATTTTTTAGATTGAAACAAGATTTCTTGATTGGCTGTGACTGTCTAAGGGAGCTGGCACCAACAGTCAGTACGAATGACTAGGAAGAATAGTAAGGGGCAGTCCGAGCCTTCACCCTTGTAGTGGTCATAGATGTATCGCCTCCAAACAGGATTTCCTCAAGTTCCCTCATCTCTCTTTGTGTCGTTGTGGAGTGAAACTGTCCTGTAGCCTGGAGGGATTTGTTTGTTTCAAATACACACAGCACAAAAAAGTGAAGAAGTAATCTGGTGAGCATAGTGACCAACCTGCCAGGAGAGAAACCTTCACAAAGGCCCCAATCAGAGCCGCTAAAAGAGGTGATATATCATATCCCAGTATGGTGTAGGTGTCACTCAACACTATTGATTTTTAGTTTTAATAGTGCAGATAAATATCATACATTATACAGTATCTGTAAATCTGCAACACTAGAAGAAATATACTAAGAAAGGTCCCCTTTAAGAAAAGAGATGAAAACAGAATATAAAAGCAAGCTATACCAGATTAAAGGTCTGATGTAAAACTGTATTTTTCCTAAGTAGTAAGTAAACATCAATACATGTTCAAACTGTAATTTCCTCTCAAGGCCATATATGGAAACTATGCGGCAAAACAGCTTAATTTAAAATTTGTGTTTCAGCCCAAAAAGGCTTTTTTAATTAATCTCAGGGTAAGGCAGCCAGTCAGAACAGAGTTTAAAAAGCGGAATCATAAAAAGAACCTGTTTTAATTCCAAATGGGGTTAGAAAATGGTCAAAGTGTGAAGTGTCATTATTCAGAAAGCACGGGTCAGTAACTTAAATAGGCTTAAATGTCATCTAACACTGTGAAACTGTACTGTTATGATGTTGAATTTTATAAACACAGACCAGCTCTAATGATGTCTGATACAGTCCTTATTGTTTCTGACTGAAGTCATCATGTCCTGAGGGGTACAGTGAGGAGGGCTTCGGCCAAGGCGACACTACAATAGCTATCCGCTCATCTTTTGTGCCATCAGTAAACCCCCCTGTCCACAAGCTGTGGCCACCATTCCAGCTTAAATGAATCTGTCGGCGTAATTGTTCTGTGAGTGCGCTGCTCTGAAAGAAGACTACATTCCATTAGGCTGAGAAGGCCCTTGGGAGGAGCAGTGAGAGACAGCTAGATTGTGGGCTTGATGATTGTGGGGTAGTGGTGGTGGGTAGGGGGACTTGAAACGTGTGTGTGTGTGTGTGTGTGTGTGTGTGTGTGTGTGTATGTGTGTGTATGTGTGTATGTGTGTGTGTGTGTGTGTGTGTGTGTGTGTGTGTGTGTGGTGTGTTGTACACGTGCCTTTTGGGACAAAAGTACCATGTAGTCAGGAAAGCCAAATCCCAAGTAGCAAGGAAGATATTCCCTAATGAAACAATCACATGTCCCTACATGAGCTGATCATTATTCTCTTTGAAAAGAGGAGACGAATCATCATTGCTATTGACTGCAGTTAGTGCTATTTCTAATATATATATATATATATTAGGGATGCACCCAATGATTTTTTTTGGACCGAAACCAAAAACAGAAACCGAAAACAGAAACCGAAAACCGAAAGAAATTACTATTATTAAATTATTAAAAGAATAAATCTATTACAAAACTATGAAAATATTTATTTAGCATTCAAACAATGCACAGTATAAAATAAAATTTGAAATAAAATATTTTACTTGGCCCCACTCATGAATAGCCTAAAAGCAAGATAACTGAAATATTATGCAGTTAAATATCTTCTCTCATAAAACTAGTGAATTCAAGTGCATTTTAACATTCTGATCGAAGTGCATGAACAAAGTGCATTCAGAACAAGTGGTTTAAAAACTGTTGAAAGATATAACAACATTCTCTGTAGGCCTATAACAAAATAGTGTATTAAAAGAAAGACTGACATAGCCCATATATTACCCAGGGTACCTCAGCGGTGCCTAGCGGTCTTGGGAATCGAACTCACGACTTCCTGATCGCAGGGCGAGCACCCTAACCACTAGGCTGCCTCTTTCCTCTTCTGTGCTTCATAATCTGCATGGCGCTCGGGATGTTTAGATTTTATATGATAAATTAATCCCGACATTGAGAAAGTCTTTGTGGATGCACCCCCTCCAGAAATTTCGGCATTGCGCGCTTTACAAACGGCTTTCCGCGTGTCTTTCTTAGAAATATCGGCTGTGGTTGCACAATCATTGCGTCATCACTGTTTAATAAATTTTAGGTGGCCGAACTTTCGGTGCATCCCTAATATA
>JBBIGA010000022.1:145287-162507 GCA_037576975.1 Alestes dentex | reverse complement strand
TCCCGCTCTGGCTCTCTCGTTCCCCGTTTCCTGCGTTGTCTTGTCTCGTGCCACGTTTCCTGTTCTGTCTCGCCCTGTCCACGTTTAGTGCTCTGTCTCCCCCTGTCCCTGTTCTGGGTTGGTTTTACGTTCTGTCGTGGTCTCAGTGTTTGTATAACCTTGTTTTCTGTTTTGTGTTCCAGGCTCGTGTTCCCCCCGTTTTTCCCTGAGTCCTCGTTCTGTTCCTCGTCTGTTCTGTGTTCCTTGTTTTCTATTTTGATTTATTAAAACCCTTAAACCTACTGCTGAGTGCGTCCTCCTCTTACCTTTCCCTTACTCTCCCCCGTGACAAAACAAAAAAGAGTTAAACAAACCACAATATGTTTTGTAAGAAGGTAATGATGGACTGTTGTTTTTTTACTTAGTTAAGTGGTTCTTGAAATTCCACTAATGAACTCTTGACAAAGAACACCTGTTAATTAAAAACCATTCCAGGTCAAAATTAATCTACAATGTAGCCAATAATATAAAAAATGAATGAGGTGTGTCGAAATTTTTGACTGATAGTGTATATATATGGATCAAGTGTAGTATCTGTTCTTATCAGTCTCATCATACATATAACATTGTACATATTACATTCATATTTAGATCAAGGAGCTGGAAAAGGGGCTTGTTCTGTCTCATTCTCTGTCTACATACAAATGAGTTCCAAGACCCCATGTGAATAGTGAAAAAAAAGCCAAAAAATGTCTTTATAGTATAAAACCTAAATGTGCCCCAAATATGCCCCAAAATATTTTAATTTCATTTAAAATTCAGATTAATACATTAAAAAAGAGTAATTGTACAGTGTACACTAAATTGCTGTCTCACACAGTGCTATGTAAATACCGATGTTACCCCTGTATAGATTGTAATTCATAAAACACATTTTTGGTATGTGCTGTCATTTTCTTTGGCATAAGCAGGTAAATACAGTATAAGCAGGAAAAATAGTTTAATTTACAGTAATAAAAAGAGAGCACACTCCACAGGGAAAATTTTGGACTGCAGTTGCCAGACATGCGTCACAGGGCAGCAGCCAATCAGCAGCAAGGTGAAATGAATAATTTCTTGGATTGGCTACTTTCAAACCTCCTGCCTCTGAGTACAGCAGTATTTCACCATCCCAAGATGCGCTTTCTTTGTATTTCTCCCCACAGTACCAAAACATTTATACAGTTGTACATATGGAAATGTAGCTGAATTTACTTTAATATTTATGCTACAAATTTAGTAAATTAAATTTTTTCTTCATAATTTAGCACTAAAATGCATGAAAAATGATATATTGCAAAAAGCAAAAAAAAAAAAAATGTGGAGGATGTTTGGGGTTTCCACAAATGTGCAGGGGTTTCTGCAAACAATTACTAGTTCGGTTCTAAGAAATAATATGCGAATGTCTGAATCCATGAATGCTGAACCATGAATACCACAGGGTTTACTATACAAATAGACAGAGAAAGAGAGAAAAGAGAAAAAGAGAGAGCTGTGTTTATATTGTTTCCTTAATAGTAGAAAGGTATTAGCTAAGTCAATTTTAATATATCCTGCATAGTAAGACACTGTAGGCTACCACGTTCTGTAGTCATTAAATGTTAAAAGTAAAAGGAGGTGTACATGCATCAATATCTTTAGCACACTGCAGACTATTGTAATGACTGCTTCTCCTTGTTCTCTTGAGATTCTTACAGTCCTCTCCACAGCGAAGAAGAAAAAATTTGGCCTCAGGAGCCGGAGTTTGCAATTGTCTTCAATGATCTCGGCATTGCGGTTTTGTTTCAAACACTCCAGCACTTTGAAAATACTAAACGAGAGAGCCTCTTGTACACGTTATTGCCGTTTGCTTTTGAGATATTAGCTGTTGACACCAAGATGAGAAGGTGGCAGGCACAGTAATGATGTTTTGGAAGCTGAAACCATCTTCATCAATGTGGTTCAGGCATAAACAATTTCAGAACTCACTATGTTTCACCCCTCTTTCTCTTCTTCATCATCATCTTCACCGCTCTTCACCACTCTCTTTCTGCTGTTTGACTTGCCCTTGCCCCTTCAAGTGCAGGTTCTTTTTGTCAAGTTCACCATAGATTCAAAATGCTTTTATAAATTTGGAAGTTGTTCTCAGTGTGAATATAATTCAGAGCACCAGCAAGGTGACCCTTTTAGATGTCTGCATGCTAAAGCAGGACAACATCTCTACAGAATTTCAGGCACAATCCAATGTACTGTGACACCTCTAAAACTCCATCGGTGAGCTGTCCAGCAATCAGTAGTGGTAAACTCCAGTTTACTCAAGGCAGTTTTAAAATTACTTTTTCAAATTTTGTGTGGCCTTTTCCAAGCTGTTTTTTAGAGTAACGTGAGACATCACAGCAACATTGAGATGGAGATGAAGCAGAAGAGTTTTGTAACCCTGCTGCTCAACACTCTTTTGCTCTCCCATAGTTTTGGTTGCTTGGTGGATGGGCCTTCATCTGGTGTTGATCTTCTTTTCATACCAGCTGAAGTGAGGTTTATGTCCCTCTCCAAATGATTCATGTGCTTTCTCTGGGAGAGAAAATATGTACAAGCCACAGACACACACACACACACACAACAAAGGAGAAAGTAAGATTAGTTGAAATAAAATTTCAAATGCGTTGCATATCATCCCATTGAAATTATATTAATTATATGACATTATATCACATTTTCACAAATTCTTATTCTGGGATAAATTGTTAACATTATATAAAGTGTTTTTAAAGTATTGTGCATTTTTAAACTTTTTATTTAGAAAACAAAATGGTCAAACTCTAACTTGGTTTTAAAAATCATTATTTAATTTCATGTTTTGTAAGGAACAACCTTATGATTTTAAGCTGGTTGAGTTCTTAGAAGCTTCTGCATTTGACCTGTTCCAAAAATGTTCCACATTTTCTAATATTTTGATATTGTACACTTAATAAATAAGTTTAAGTTGCCTGTAGGTCTAGTGTATTAAAGAAAAGCTTGATCCAAATGCTAATTTTGCTATTAAGAATGCAAAAAGCTTAATATCTCAAAACAGCTTAGAATTCAAATAGAACCTTACAATTCCAGAGTGATGATATGGCTATATACAGATATTGTATTCATTAAACAATAATTAGATTAAGGTCTTCTGCTAATGAGTTAGTCCTTATTTATAAAACTTAGACCTCGCAAACCTTACTAATTATAGTGCTTCACTAATGCTAGCAAACCAAGGTGTGTCATTACTGGAATGGCATAGCCTTCAGGTTATGTGCTGTTGGGGAGTGCTGTTGCCACACAATTCCAACGGTGGGGATGTGGATTGTTTTGCTGGTTTTGAATAGAATCTCCATCGCCATTCTCGCCTGCCATCACACATATTATATCCCAACCAAAAGTTGCCGTTTCCTCTTGTTTTACATCATCTTGTCATGCATCATGTGCAAAGATGCATGCTCCAGTGGGATTGTCTTTTCTATGTGCACTTATATGTGTTTCAAAGTCCCATGTATTGAATTGGTCTGAAGAATGGGTTGACCACAATGACGCTAAATAGGCTACAAATAATATATAAAGTCACTCAATTTATTTGAAATCGTCTATGTAATTTGTTATGTCCAAACATAATTTTATCAAACATTATTACAATGTTATATATCTTTCTTAGCAATTTTAGTACTGTTCAAGATTCTACAAACATTTTTTCTCAGCTTACTGATTATTTAAAACTAGAAGCACTAGCATGTAATAATAATTTTATGCGACCATTTTCTTTTCATTATTATTATATAATTGGTTTGTAAGGTCTGAATGGTAGTTTCAAAGCAGCGAACCATATTTTGTTCTTAATCTCCTCTACTTCTCTAAGGGTGAGTACAGAAAATCTGCACTACCATTCTTTATGCTTTTGGACCGTAGCTATGGACAAATGAAATAGGTCTGAGCCTTAAAGCCCTGGGAAGGTGGAATCTTGTTAAAATGCAATGCAAGATAAGATATCTGGAAAGAAGTGCAAGTCTGAAAAAAGAAAAGATAGGAATATAGTGTCAGCAGTCAAAGCCCGTTACATCTTACCGATGGAGGAGTTTTAGGTATCCAGTCTTGCTGTATTACCAGATAAAATGAGAAGGAAAAAGACGTAACAAATGGAAGATGGGTTTCCATAGCAGTTCTTTGTAAAAAGTTGACAAAACACAGTGGTGAATCTGTGTTTAAATTATGAGATTAAAACTGTGGGTTCTCCTTTTGCAATAGTCATTTCAATTAACACTTCAGTGCAAAGTGTCACATGGGTGTGACCATAGTGACCATAGCTCCTGATGTACAACAAATTTAACCCTGTTGATTTACTGACAAGAGGACATTCTGATCATTGATATCTTCTTTTTAAAAAATGGATAATCTCACAACATCAAAGCAACTGTACATCGTCTATATCAACACTGGCTTTAAACACAGGTATGTGCTATGTCTTTAAAATCAGGCGACTGGAGCAAATGCAAGAATAAATTACAATCCAAATTTTAGTATGGAATGATGGTGCACAAGCAAACAAATCTATGCAGCAACAGGCTGTGCATACTGCTGAAGAGTTAAACATGGTGACTGATTTGAACATTTGTTATGCAGTGGAGTAGAACCACCCATGATGCCTAAAGTATCATATGAGTGCTGGTTCCAAGGCAGAGGCACAAAGCCATGACTCCTATTTGAATGGTATGTGACCTAAGTCCAAAAAAAATGTGTTTCCATTTCAATTTTGTGAAATATTGCTTCGTCAGATTGTCTGAACAACTGAAACGCCTCTTGTGAGCATAAAAACCTCTACATGAGTTTTTTTCATTTGTGTTTTTTTACTTGCTTTTAAGTATGCAATTTCAAATTGTGCATTAAGTAGGTTAATGGAAACCCACCTAGCGACAGAGAGGGGAAAATGCTGTAGGACTAATTGGGAACAAATTACTACAAATTAACAATGGGACATTGGTTTTAAGCATTCAGAGGTTAATGTGATTTCTGACTCTGTCTTCTGCTGCAGTCCTGAGAGACCATCTCTACTATTTTTCTAGGGTGAAAGAGAGCCAGAACAAAAGAAAAGAGAGAGAGAGAGATGGAAGTCAGTCATGAATGTCGGAACGGACCTCTAAGATATGATAATAGACGTTGTTGTCATTGTCAGTAATTTTTTACATTCTTTAAAATAAAGGTGTCAGAAAGGGTTATTTGAAATTATACCACAGCACAACCTCTGCTGGTTCCATAAGAACCCTTCAAATGACATTGCTTTGAAGAACCATAAAGTTTACAAAACCTCCCCATATGGTTACAGGAAGAACTCAAGTTGGTACAGAGACTTTACATTTTGAAAAATGTACACTCACAATTCTGTCTTCCAAACATGGGTCTTTAAGGAACTAAAAGTGGTTCCTCCGAAAGTGGTTCCTCCCTTTGTAGGAGTCCTTTAAGTACCCTACGTGGCAACTTTATTTTAAAGGACATGTAGAGAAGTGAAAAAGTGCAGTGACCATTCTGTCATACGTGAACACACTACTGCACACAGCACAGTGTGAAATTCTTCCTCTGTATTTAATCCATTCACTAAGTGAAGCAGCGAGCAGCCAGGAACACAGCGCCCAGGGAGCAGTGTGGGGGGACAGTATCTTACTCAAGGGTACCTCAGAGGTGCTTAGCAGTCTTGGGATTCAACCCACGACTTCCTGATCACATGCAAACGCCCTAACCACTAGGCCACCAGCTGGAACTTCCTTTCCTCTTCAGGCCATAAAGTCTACAAAAGCGACCTTTTTTAGTCGCTTTTGAAGTTTGTTTAGTTTAGTTTTTGTAATGTCATGAAAAATGCTAATTGTTAAGATAGACGTTTTAACCTAACTGCAATTATCCAAAAATTCCTTAGGAGAAATAGTTTTAGGCAGAAAAAAGATAATAGAAGAGATACATAAGAGACAAAGGAGACAAAGCAGTTTAGTTATAGATAAACATGAGCATTATCTTGGCAAATCTGAGCACTATGTGTGATTTTGTTGAGATCCCTACTAAACCTCAACAGGAGATGCATGTGAGATTTCTTGGGCCTTCAAGATAAATACCTCAGCAGCAGTGGACTAAAGCACAGAACAAGTCTATTGTTCCATCTGATCTCATCGTTGCCTAAGAGAAACTCCTGAGATTATTACATTTATTTAATTTTTCCTATCTATCTGGGCCATGGAAAGCTCTATGATTATTTAGAATAGGGGTGTTACAATTTACTGTTAAACTCAGGTATCAAAACCAGGGATAAGTAGCTCCAGGTAACTGACAGAAGAAACAAACCACCCCACCTCAACCCCTCATCCCTTAACTCAAGTTATCAGCCTCCCAGCAAATAGCCAATGAAAAGGCAAGCCTCTCATCTCCTCCTCTTCCCTGCTGAACAATTCCTATCAGCGAGATAGTCAGCTGACTTGCAGTCCAGAGCCATGCTACACAAAGACATTGTCATATATCTTTCATAGTACCAGTCAAAATGTAGATACTATTTATAGTATTCATTAGTATTTGTAGTATTCATAGTACCAGTCAAAATGTAGATATTATTTATAAAAACATACATAAGTATGTCACAGCTAAAACAGTGGTTGCAGCTGAATTTTGACTGCACTAATTTCCATGTCATACTTAACTGTCATTTACTACATACATGTCAGAAACCACATAAACAAGTTAGTTTGTGATTGCTTTTTTAAATCACTGCCCAGATGTGCCTCTGAACTCTTACATTGGTTTTGTAATGAGTGAGCCTTATGCTCTGCAGCTCTGCAGCTCTATAATACTCCCCTCTTTGTAGTTGTGGATGGACTGTTCTTGCTAATAATTGAGTCCTGATTTGACATTCTGAGGAACAGCTGCCCTTAAATATTTCGGTAATGAATGAGGATCACACTCTCTGAATATATTTTCCACAACCATTTTCGATCTGTGTTTACTGATGTCTTTCCCATTGATCTAAATGCAGATGTTACTTTAATCCCTGTTCCTGTTGGAACACTGGCCAGCTGAGAAGACTTTCTGACTGAGGTTCTTGCCATCCATGCTCCAGTAAACACGCAGATCTTTTTCTCTTGCCATCTTGATCCAAAGTCAAGATCAACCGGGTCTGCTCAGCATTTTTTATGAACACCACAATGTGAGGTAGGATGTTAATTGCATAATTGTCTTACACTTTTCTGGAATTATCCACACATTTTACACTTGTCCACACATTTAATTATATATATATTTTTGATCAGTCACTATGATAGGTGTTCCAGATTAAATGACCAATGAGTGTAGGTAGATGGACCATAATAATTATGTTATATATAGGGCACTATTGTTGAAACTAGTGATTTAGAAATGTGTGATTCCACCTCATGATAGAATACACTAAAGGAGAGTTAAAGAGAGGAATGGGGGGGAAGGAAACAGAGAGGGATAGAAAACAGGGCAGTTTCTGCTGTTCTGGTCCACTGCGTTTCTAACAGGACCTTCTTTGGCTGAAACTGATTTTATTGAGGGAAGGGAGACAGGCCTGCTGTGCTCTGGCCCTCATTTCTGGCAAAGTCCAATCAATGCTCTACTCATGGGAGAAAGTCAGCTTTAAAACTTTCCCTCAGCTTCATAATGCATGATGAGCATAAATAAATCACACAAAAAACAACAAACCCCAGGTCACTCAAAATAGGCCACTCTGTTGTTATGTTTTTATTGTTATGACCACTGAGAATTATGAATAAATCTATTGTCCTGATAGATTTTTTTTTATTATTCAGAGTAAAAGGTCTTTTAGATGTTAAGGTAGCTAAAGCGAGAATGCTTCAGTATCAGTTACAGCATGAACCCAAGGCTGAATCGAGCCATACTGAGGGATTAACCGCAAATAGCTGCCCCTGGACACTCAATGTCAAGAAAGATTTCAATCACCGAGCCTCCTGGGGGACTGTACAGCGAAGATTCATGGATTTGCAAGCAAAGTGGCTCAATTTTAGGTAGCCTTCAGTAGAACACTAAGCAACTTTGTCCTCCTTGGCCTGTGGCGATCAGGAGTTGATTCAAAAGTAAGCTCACCAGCCCAGATCTCTGGCTTTATGACAAACAGACCCTTCAGGAGAAACCAAAAAAGTGAATAGAAAAAAGAGCGGTCTACAGAATGCTCTATGCTGCCATAAATAAAGGTGCCAGAAAGGACCTTATACAACAGAAGAACCTTGTTACTCAGTTTTGCCTGTTTGCTCAGCTCTGATCTTTTTGCCTTGGTGGTTCACACTGGTGTTTATAAGGGTGTTTTCACACCCTTACAAACTTAGTTTAGCTCTTCTCACACTGTCCTGGAACTTCATTGTGACCTCTAACTGTTAGTTGCTTTGGATAAAAGCGTCTGTCAAATAAATGTAATGTAATGTAATGTTCACACCTGAAAGTCTGGACCATGGTCCAAAACAAGCTTCCTGTTGTATACATTTGATTGGGTTAGTTTCACAATTTTGTGAGTGCACTAAAAAAACTGTGCATGGCAAACCCACATCCTGTCATCATCACCTATGTGATTTGTAGAACAGCATGTTGTCTATTCAGCAGGTAAAGAAGGACTGTTGATATATCACTGCTGCTGTTTATCTTTATAATAATTGCTCTCCCGTCCTCTACTGTCCTCTTTTGTTTCTTCAACTTCCTGCAATTGGTCAGAAAGACCAAATTCCCAAAATGTTTTTTCATTTTGCAAACTAACTCAATTGTGGTTTAGTTTGATCCAGACCAAGACCACCTATTTTGTTACTGTTTTGGTTTAGACCAAATTGAAAACAAGGTATGTGTGAAAGTGTCACTTATTCTAACCCAATTTGACTTTTACCCAAACCTTGTTTGCCCCTGTATTCAGCTTCTCTCATGCTTTCATAAACTGCAGAGTTAATTAAAATTGTAATGTTTATTTCATCAGACAATCTAATTAATTAAAATAAGAAGAAAGGAAACACATTTCGAATGCACATTTAATTCCCATTACTTTGGGAATAAGAGTGGGCTGATTCACTGTGGGCTCTTGGGTATTCACACTCGAGAAAATCTAAACGGCAACGCCTACCAATTAAATGAGAATTCTCCCTCCACTTTGTTGATATTAAGTCAAAAATGAGAAGAGCCAGTGCACCCAACCCGTTCAGGCATGGCACACATTAGCATTAATTCCACATTGTGTAGGCAATGTTGTATCATTTTATCCTAGCAATAAGGGATAACCTCTTCCCCTCTCATAATGGTTCCTCTATATCTCTGCAGTGGTTAGCATGCACTCTGTAGAATGGGAACAATCAGAAAAGACCCATCAAACAGCTCAGAGGAGCGTACCGAAACTTAGCCTGTACACGCTAGCCACCACCATTAGCCGTCTACTGAACTCCAATAGATACCAAAGAGGGTTGTCTTGATTGCTGTGGCTGTTTGTGCTTCCACTTCAAGTGGAAAGAGTAAAGCTGCTGTCTTGTGTAGTTTCTCTCACCAGTGACACCTCCAAAACATGATGGATTGTGAGAACAATCTTTTAGCGGTCCTGGTCAGAGAACGGCTGCACATTTACTTCACAACACAACACAACAGCTCAGGAAGAAGCACAGACTCTCCTCTTTTGCTTTCAAATTCTTCTAGCTTACAACAAGACATTTTCTGGGACAGTATGTTTTCTCTTGTCTTGTGACACCTTGTAAATTGTTTAGTACAATTATGATAAAGTGGCTGGTGGTTTGATGTAAAACTTCCAGAACCTCTCTGTCTCACTAATTACATAAACCACAATTAGTTTAAGTAACCTCTCACCACAGTCTCTAAATATACTCTCTCAAAAATAAATAGGCCAAAAAAGGATTCTTGCACAGTAATAAGCTACATGAGTGATATCATTATTCCTGGCCTAACAGGGAAGGGGCAAATTTACTGTTAATATTAAAACCTTTAATTTCAGGAGAAATGCTGATGAGCCATAAGTGAGTCATAAGTGATGAGTCTAGAAGCCTGTGGACATGGAGTATACTTTCAGCCTGTAGGTCAGAGAGTTCAGTTTCAGTTCATTGTGTTTGTAAAACTTAGTACCTTTGCTTTGTAGGCAAGTAAAAGCATGGAATAGACAATAAAATGATGTAAATATGTTAATGCAAGTGTTTTCTGTTTTTCCCCAAGAAGCTGCGCTGTGTCCTGACTTGCTTTTAAAAGAGCGGTGCTGGAGGGCTCACCAAGTGAGTGTGTGTGTGTGAGTGATCTCATGTCTCCAGCAGTGCTTGTGCCCAGATTAGGTATCCTATTGTTAGCTTAGCCAACAGTGCTAACACCCACTGGTGGGATCCAGCTGCTGAAAGCTGTGTGTCTGTAACAAATTGTGTGTGCTTAGCTGGAACCACATAATGATGTGAAGTAGCGAAAAGAAGAAAGGTCGATTCTGACCAGCATGGAGCATGAGTGTTTCATTAAAGAAATGATCACTTACAGGTAGCCACTTACAGAACAAAAGAGTTTCATTTTTGAGCATTTCTCTGGTTCAGTTTGTTAAAAAAAAAAAAGGGATTTTTGATCTGATGTGGATAACATGTAGAAATCAATAACTGATTTGTGTTGAAAAAATTCTAATGAATAATTATACCTTAGATGAATATTTTAAAGCTGTGTTATTCTGTGTATGTGTTTTTACTTAGCATACATGAGCAACACCATTTACATAATCACCTGCCAACCTTTTTTCTACCTCACTGAGACAAAAAACACCCTAAAACCACCCCCTAAATTTATCTACAAATAAGCAAAAATATCTAGCATGCCTTTATCTTAGTTATTTTGCTTATTTTATCTTTTACTTACCACATTTTTTTTGCTTAATAGAAAGTGTTCTTTTTCAGAATATTGTCTACAGTATTAATCATTTGTAAACATTTTTACTTTTTATATGAATATATTGATTTGTTTATTTCTTGCAGTGCTAATGGATTGAAAATGATTTGTTCTAGGTGGAAAGTCAAAGCCAAAACATCTCTTACCACCATGAGATTACATATTTGATTGTCCTTGAACATGATCCAATGTAGCACAAAAAGATCACCAGGATGAGTGCTAAGGAGGCCATTATATTGTTAATGTGAAGAAGATGGAAAAGTGGCTGTCATTGTAGATATTTATACATAGGTTCTGTATTGGTTCAGCCAGTCATGTCAATGACATGGGCACCTTGGAAAGGCCAAAACGTGACAAAAGATACAACCCAGAATTATATAACTTGAACATGCTTTACTTAGGAGGTTGGACAGGATTATGTAATGTAGCAGAGAATAGATACTGGTGCACACTCTGGTGTAAAGTAAGTAAAGTAAAGTGGTCTTTAGTGTCACATGTGAAGACCTCACGCACAGTATGAACAGTGTGAAATTCGTTCTCTGAATTTAACCCATTCACCCAAGTGAAGCAGTGGCCAGCCAGGAACACAGCGCCCAGGGAGCAGTGTGTGGGTACAGTACCTTGTTCAAGGGTACCTCAGTGGTGCCACTAGCAGTCCTGGGATTCAATCCCATGACCTTCCGATCACTGGGGCAACTCCCTAACTACCAGACCGACAGCTGGTTTTGTATTACATTCATGCCATTCCATAAACTGTAGAGGGTCTCTTGATGTAACCTTAAACCATAGTTAAATATGGTTAGATTTTATTTCCACTGATCATTACTGAGCATATGTTTCACTTCATACCTTAATCCATAAATCCATCTTCTTCTTAGCGTATCGATGGCAAGTCAGAAAGTGGTTGAGACCTTATACTGCTTCGACCCAGAATCTGGCCACATGGACAGCGGCACTCGTAGCGACCATCAGATCTTGCTGTGAGCAGGTGGCAGGGCACGCAGGACACAATGTTAGGTGGGCCATTGTTTGCACTGCTCCATACGTACAGCCAAGGTTGGAGTCATTAGAGAGTCCCCACCTGAACATGTTATCCTTACTCCGGCCGACCTGGGTCCGAAGTCTATTTAAAGACTTCCAGACCGGCTACGGTAACTGATGTCCAGGCAGGAGATTCTCAGAATGCGGGACAAAAGGATCAGGAAGGAATACTTTTTCACACCAGAGATTGCATCTCGCCTGTGATGTTTCACTGATCAATGGATCAACACACTTTATGAAGCTTTTCTGACTTTTCAGCCTTTGCGGCACTAGCTTGTGACCGTACAGGGGGTGCTGAGTGTTATCTTCCATTCTCAACCTTTCGCGTTAGTTTGCCACAGCCCTACGGACATCTGGATCCGCTGTACCAGCGAGTGAAAACAGCAGCTTTACTGGGGTCAGTTTTAAACAACCAGTGATGATTCGGCAGGTTTCATTCAAGGCTGTGTCCACTAGCTTTGCATGAGTAGGTCCGCATTACTTGCGGCGTGGCTCCCCATTTAGTGGCGGTAAGGCGCTGCAGTAGATTATTGCGAGTATGAACCTTCCTTTTTAGATTATCGCAGTTCTTCCTATAGGTGAGCGACCTATGTAATAGGACACCAAGGTATTTATGAAAGTTACTGTGAGTGATACGCACTCCGCGCCATGTGATGTTGAGTTTACGGCCCGCTTGTGCATTGCGAAGGTGGAAAATGTATGACTCAGTTTTAGATGGATTAGACTTGAAGGAGTTCTCTTCGTAATAACAGCTTAGGTTATTAAGTGCTACTGTGAGATTGGTCTCCACTTCCTCGAAACTGGTCGCTTGGGAGGTAAGGGCCAGATCATCGGCGTATAAGAAGCGGGAGGTGTTTGGGCTGGACAGTCGGTCATTGGTGTAAATGTTAAATAGTAATGGTGCTAGACCATATTTTTGTGACCTGCAGTGACTTTTGTCAGAGAGAAGGTGAACCAGAAAGCGGCAGTAATGGAGCAGTTATCGGAGCATGTTGACAAATTTATGATCGCCGGTCATGGTGTCCACTTTCCATAACAGTCACCTAAGGTTCACTGTATCGTAGGCAGTTGATAGGGCAATGAATACAGTGCCAGTCACCTTCTTTGCCTCAAAACCATCTTACATTTACAGCATTTAGCAGATGCTTTTTATCCAAAGCGACTTCTATTCCCTAACTACAGGGGACAGTCTCCCTGGAGCTACTTGGGGTTAAGGGTCTTGCTCAGGAACCCAGTGGTGGTATGCTGAGGGTAGGATTCGAACCCAGGACCTCTTGGTCCAGAGGCAAGTATCCTACCCACTGAGCTACCACCAATATGTTGCATGAGCTTGAGTATCCGGTTGCAACAAGACTTCACAGGTCTGAAACCTGCTTGCTCCGGAATCAATTTTGGGTCAACAAAGCTCATGAGGCGTACCAGCAGCAGCCGTTCAAGTAATTTATAGGTATGGCACAGAAGCGAAATAGGCCGGAAGTGTTTGGGGTCATCTGCTGGTTGTCCTGACTTTGTTATGACCTTCGATTTCCTCCAGAGCTGAGGTATTAAAGCAGATTCCAGATATCTGTTAAACATGTTGTAGCCATGATGTTGCAACCGGGCCAAGATGTTTTATTTGCTCGACAGAGATGTTGTCAACTCTGGAGGCTTTTCCGCACTTGAGGGATTTTATTCCTGTGATGATGTCAGTCAGGTCGAACGGTTTACTGAGATGATCGAGAGTACTTGCAGTGTGGTTTAACTTTGGGACTTTTGCAAGGCGGCCAAATGGCTCGCCGTTTAGGAGGAGCTGATGAGCTACCTCGTTGGCTGTAGCTTTGGTAGGCGAAATGGGTGCAGGTGGATCATTGGTTAGTTTACGGATCATATTCCATGCCTTTTTGCTGTTATGGGTCATGTCGATGTTATTGATAGTGCTGATCCATCTTTCTCGATGATTTTACTGTAATCCGTGACAACAACTCCTCTCCAACTAGTGTTGTTTCCTCAGAAAGGGGGTCATTGTTGTACAATGTCTCATACTGTCTTAGCAGTTCAGCTGACTCATTCGACAGTCACGGGATATAAGATGATCGGCAGCCCCTAGGAATGTAGCGGGATTCCCTTGAAACTATATCAACAAACTGATCGTACCGTTTCGGGGTTGGTGGGACATTCAGAAGGGCGTCATCAATGGATTGTGTGTACTGCTACAGTACGAGGTCTACAGTAATTGCCTCAATGCCGTTCTGGGTTGAACATTCAGTAGATTTTATTCGTATTCCGGGAGCAACAAACACTACGTTACCATGTTTCAGGTGACAGATCTCAGCGATAAGTGTGAGTCCAGGTACGTATGGCCGGGTTTGAGTTTTGTCTTGATGGGTTTCTTTTACGCACAGGACGTCGCAGTGTGCCTCGTGGCAGAGTTCAGACAGAAGTTCTGATTTGTCTTGTGAGAAGCCCTTGATGTTAATCGTGACTACACACAACACTGGCTTTAATTCTGGACTAACTGGTCGATCAGGATTTGCCATCGTGGGGAAAGGATTGGCCAGTATATATAAAAATAATATAAATCCATATTTATCGTACATATAGTACATTAGGTCCTTTATACTATGGATGTGGGGCTTTTATATGTTGTACACTTCAACATGCATACAGGTTCACTGATGTGTGACAGTGTTTTACTGGCACACTAAACTCTGTAGTCTATATCTTAAATGATGCAGTCAGAAAATGTTTCCTGCCAGAGAGCTGCCTTATTTAATTATGCTCTCACTTATTAAAAATAAAAGCATTGGAGTGAGTGCAATCATTTTATGCCAACTAGATGCATATGCATTCTCTTAGGTTTTTTATCTTTAAATGGTTTTATGTACATACATGTCAAAATAAAATCTACATGGCTACATCACACTCAGGGTTAGCCTATACTATTTTTTACATCTGGTGTATACTACTTATGCTGATTGTAACAGTCCAGATGAGATGAAAATTGATTAAGTAATATCAGCATGTAATTTTTTTTAAAATCATAAGCATTCATAATATCTCAATACACTTGTGTTTGTTTACAAGAGGAACGCACAGATGTGTGTCACTGCACCTGAGAACAATGTCAGTGTGGCATCTTTGCATGTATATACACTGTTTAAAGTTGGTATTCCTGAGGACTCGCACAGTCACAACCCTTCATGTTAGCGGGATTTGTTGGAGCCATCATGTGCATGTGGAAACACATCACGGCTCTAACAGTTTAATGTTTTGGTTATTTTTATGTTTGTTATTCACAATCACATTTGTTTTTTTGTAAAAAAAAAATCTAAATTCATATTCAACCAAAAGACTAGCTTAACATGATAAATTAAGTGATCATAACTCCATCATTGTATCCAAACATTTGGATCTATTTTAAAGATTTTTTTTCAGATGTGTCCTCAGTGAAGCTCAGAAAACATGTGGGCCAAAGGAAATAAAAAATATTAGCTATGGATGTTAATGTGTATTAATATCCAGATATGAAATTATAACATTTTGCTAATTATTATGTAATTTTTAAAAATAGGATTGATATTCAGAAAATGGAGTGATTGGGATTTATTTACTAACTAAAATTACCACAGCAGTTTGCCACCATGGTAAAAATGACATCGAATTACCCTCTCACCAAAAAAAAAAAAAAAAAGATTTAATTTCTTGGCTGGTGAAATTAAATCTTAAATCTAAGCAATACGTTTACGTTTATGTTTATGGCATTTAGCAGACGCTCTTATCCAGAGTGAAGTACATCAGTGCTTAAGTACCCTATGTTTGTTCTTCATACCTGTTTCATACTAAAATCAACACCTGCTTTTAACCAAGTCACTGCCAGCTATGTTACACACCTTAACAAACCCTGTCAAAAGAAAAAAGTCAGAGGTTCATACAAAAGTAAGGACAAACAAATGTTTTTTTTTAATATAAAGAAAATGATGTATGAGATAAACAAGAGGACTGGTTAGTCACCAAGGTGCTCCTTGAAGAGGTGGGTCTTCAGACGGATCTTGAAGACAGTGAGGGACTCCGCAGATCTGATTGCAAGAGTTAGTTTGTTCCACCACGGAGGGGCCAAGACTGAAAAGAGTCTTGATGCAGGTCTTCCTCTTCTTTTGAGCAGCAGAGGTTCAAGATGAACAGTTTTTGAAGCTCTGAGAATACCTAATACCTAATATTTTTCATTACAAGATTGTTGCAAGAAGCTAATAATATTATTCAGCTTATTTGTCAATATTTTTGCTAATTTTATTATAAAAATGTCCTTCTGTGCTACTCCTCTTGTTTGAGTGCCTTCCCCAGCACGTCCTACCACAAGCAGCAGGCAGGCAGGCAATGCTGAATTATTCTGACAATTCTGAAAGGCGTGTGTTTTGGGAGGTAAGTGGATGTTTTGCCTTCTCATTCCAATTTAATGCTGTGCTCTGTTATTTATTTACTGACTGGAATTACCACAGACCTTATCACCAGCAACACTGAGAGATAGCATGGTGTGTTCTTAACCAGATGGTGGTCATTTTGTGCATTTTCATGCTAAAAAAATGAAAATACAGTAGAATATAATGCAGTGAATCATATAAGGCCACAACACATAAGGCCTTGACCCTTAAAAGTCTGCAGGTATCATTTTGCTGCATTTTCTCTTCTTCTATTTACAAACACAAATGTCAGCAAGTCTCTTTTGTCAGCATTTCACTGCTTGTTTTAGTGTATTCCATTGTTGTAAATATGCCAACCCCAAATGATTGTATGTGAAATAGTGCATTGCAGAGAAACTACTTTTTTCTTTTCAGTTGTTCTGATAGAAACCAGAAGTCACAATGTTTATAACACAAATGTCATAAACAAAACACTGAATAAAACTAGATGTTGCTAGGTGGTTGCTAATGTTTGCTGAGGTGATGCAGACCCCAAAAATCAAAAGTGTTTTGGGGATTTTTTTACTGTGAAACTGTAAACATACACAATAAAGCTTTTGGATAACTTTAGCTTACATACACATTAGTATTACAATAAAATTTGCTGAAAAATAGTAAAAAACAAAAATGTACAAATGTTTGCGATCACAAGTAAGTCTGTCCCAATGACTGCCTCTCTCATATTTTTTCTCCTTTTTTATAAGATTCCTTATTTATCACATGCATAGTCATACAAGTACAATGCAACCATAAGAGGTCACAAGCCAGTGATTCCTTGTGCTGGTCCCAAGTCCGGATAAATGCAGAGGGTTGTGTC
>JBBIGA010000022.1:125011-139771 GCA_037576975.1 Alestes dentex | reverse complement strand
AAAAACACACTTTTGCACCAAAGTGTTGGACCCGGAGTGGCCGCTGCGACCTAGCGCGCCGCCATCTTGGTTCCAAAAAAAACCAAAAAAAACGTGTGTGTGTGTGTGTGTGTGTGTGTGTATGTGTGTGTGTATGTGTGTGTGTGTGTGTGTGTGTGTGTGTGGGTGTATGGGTGAGACTGGGAATGAGAAGTTAATAGTTGTGGATACACTGTTTTTTTGTTTTGTGAGTTTAAAGGTGCTGAGATGACAGTGTACCTACCAAGTACATCATGAAGCTGCGGCATGACTTCTGAAATTTGTTCTCTTAAATGGCTTTAGTGGTAAAAACCACATGAAAGTAAATACATGAAATATATGATTCATAAAACACATGGAAATGTTTTTGTTTCAGCAAAGAATGCTGTTTTGGGTTATAAATGGTTGATTTATGACAAACCAAGGGTGAAATTTTTTGCAAGGTGGGTTTAGTTGGAGAGAAAAGCACCAGAACAGAGTTGATTCCCAACTTGGTACACACAGAACTTTAAACTTGTGTCTCCACCAACAAATTTTAGGTGTTTTACATGCCAGTGAAAAAATATCCAGTTTCAGCAGGCACACCACAGAATGCAGTGATATTCTACTGTCATCATCAATAAACCGTCAGATGGATAATTGTACATTACTGAAACCCACAGCTTTATGCATGAACGTTAAGCCTTTAAACCATAAAGCGACATCAGCATGTCCACACTTCACTGCCTCACTCTAATGACTACATAACTTACACATTAGTTTCATAGCAGTTTTTAATAATTTATCTAACAGGTTAGACATGCATTATAGAACTTTGGCCAAATTTACATTAAACTTTTGAATGTTAAAACACGTCTGTTTTTTTGTTGTTGTGATTCCCAATTTGCCAAGCTTAGATTATCAATACCAACAGTACAGCTAGGAAGCACTGAACGGGATGATCTGAAACTGTAAATCTTGCCCAGCCTTGCAATACTTATTATGAAGAAGGAAACGTTTTGCAAAAAAAAAAAAAAAAAAAAAGGGAAAATAGAAATGTAACCATTCTTAACTGTTGCAGAACTGAATCGTCAATCTGAAATCTATCAGTAGATAGTCTGTGACCTCTTTTGTCCCATTCAGACACATAGTCATGGCAGACTGGCTACTACAAGCTTACCCAATCATATGAGGAATTTTAAATTATTAATGATGTGTTTCAAAAATAAACCAGTTTAAAAAAATAAACCAGTTTAAATAAACCAGCCCTCCAATTATTACCAGCGTTTTGAATCTGAAGCTTAGAAACAAAGTAAAATCATTAGCTATTTGTTGTTTTTTACTCATTTCCAAAGGCAAACAGAAGAAAACTTGTGTTGTAGTTCTTATAAGCCCCCATGTTGAAGTTTGTTAGTTAGAGTAAACTAAACTTGTTTAACAGTTATACAAAACTTAACAGTGAATGGGTTTAAGTTTTCTCTTTTTGAGTTCATAAAACTTTCTTATTTGTGTTGGTTATAGCATGCTGAAAATGAGGTGTGGATGCATTTTACCAGTATTTATTATATTAACCATGACAGTATTGAGTGTTCCAGTCCAGTTTGTATAATAGAAAGGCAAACACTTGATTGTGAAATCTGCAACCAAATTACAGCTGTAATGTTTTTCACAACACAGAGTGTTCTGTTAATTAAGTACTGTATAATAATGAGTCTAATAAAAAGTGGATAACAATCCTACAGAAGGGTTAGGGTTAAAAGTGGGCATTTTTGTCAGAGACTCAGGTCTGTTTTGCTAGTCTGCACTTTGCTGGGAACATCTACAGGGTGTCATGCAAAATATTCACTCTCAGGTTCAGTGGTTCACTCGCAAGACATTTGAGCCACTTTGCCATTATACACCACACTGACAGAACTTTCCATTTCATGCAAGACTGAAATGGAATAGTACTGCTGTAATGATTTATCAAAAGGTGTTGTGATGCATTATGACTTTCTTTTATTTTTTTCCTGGCTTCCTTCTTAAGCAACAGATGCCTGTCAAGGGAAACCAATTTCAGTTCATCATCTCATTTCAATACCAATTTGCATAATCTGATCAAATGAGGCCCAGGCCCTTATGATAATTATCCTGAGCCAAAGTCATTAACATTAATCTACTCTAGAATAGAATTTACATAGAGTCAACAACTCATATCACTGCACAGCATTTTTGATCCTCTAATTCGGGACATTTGGGAGCTGACAATAGAACTTTATATTGTACTTCCTGTTCACTACAATAGAAACACCTTCAATTTACACTGACTGTCATTATACCAGTAACACCTGTCCTCTGGTATATTTCTACTCACCGTCCAATTTACTAGAAACACCTACCTTGTACTTCCACTCACTGGTCAGTTCATGAGATCGACATACTTTACTGGGCACTGTATATGTGAGCAGTTACAGACTGTGGCTGCAAAATGTGCCAGCTGCCTGCTACTCTAGTGATCATCGGTCAGTTCAAAACACCAGGACATGGATAATCACGGGGGTCCTCGAGTTACAAGGGTCTCGATTTATGAAGTTTTGAGTTTACAATGCTCACGTGGGTGAACTAGTTTAGTGGCGTGCAGCGGAAGAATATGCAGAATGAGCATGAGTGTGGAAGTACGCTTGTCTAAGCGCAAGAGTTCCATTTGTGTTGCTTTGTTTGGTGACTTTTGGCCTTTATCATGGCTTCTGTACAAACTTTTTACACGCTTTTTGTCATTTTTTTCTGTTACTACAGTACAGTGTACAAGTACAGTATATTTATGTCCTTTTCCTTTTTATGTTTTTATTTTCTAGATTTTACAACAGTGTTAGGATAAGTTATTGACTCAAGCTAGGGTGTGTTTCAACTAAAATTTGGGTTACATCACTGTCGTAAGAGCAGATCTCCGTCGTAACTTTAGAACCCCCTGTAATTCAATTCGAATTAACATTATTGATCAATTGGCTTATTGGTTGCTTTCTGATTTCAAAATAAAATTAAATGTTTGCTGTTCACATTACTTGACTAAATATCAAAATAGTAATGAGATTTTTCAATTACAGTAACCCCCCACTTATACACGGATCAGCAGTCACGATTTCAGTCTCACGCAGATTTTTTCTGAGAACTAAACTAATAATTTTTCACGGAACCCCCCGCATATGCGCAGAAAAGTGTCACAGATTGAAGGGGAGAGAGGTGAGCACAAGCGCGAAACTCCATGAAGATAGATTTATTAAACACAAACGCGAAGCACAAAACACGAAACCAAACAGGGTAAAGAGGCCAGGGAAATAACGAGGGAGTTAGATGAGGACGAGAGATGAATAAGGAGAGTTGAGGGAGATGAGAAGGAGTCGAGGAGGAGAGGGAGAACGATAAGGAATATAGCAACAGGAAATATCAAAGCACGACAACCTGATACAGACCGGGGGCTCCTTAATATACCCCAGACAGAGTCCTTAGATTAACCAACTTCCGCTGAGGCGTGGAAAGTCTCTAGGATTGCAGCGACCTCTAGCGGTCGCTGACCGGTACTGTGACAAAAAGGCAGATATCCTCCGCATTTTTTTTCCTTTTGTGAGTCCGGGCCTTGTCCGCCATGTCCCCTCGTCCTCGTGCTGGGTTGCTAAGCACTGCACCCTAACATAAACCCTGCATGAGGACGAGGGGGCGTGGCGGACGAGGTCCAGACACCACAGCTTTTTTGGACGCTGTACTCAGAGGCGGAAGGTTTGAAAGTAGCCAATCTGAGCACGTTATTTTATTTTTCCTTCCTGCTGATTGGCAGCTGCAGTCCAGAATTTCTCCCATGGAGTGTTTTGAGTGTTCTCGTGTTTTTCATTTTGTTCTTCTTAAAGCCCTGTATTTTTATTACTGTAAATTAAATTCATTCATTACTGTATTTACCTGCTTATGCCAATGAAAACGACAGCGCATCCCAAAGAAAATGCACGTGCACGTAATATCTGTATTTACATTCCAGCACAGCAGGAGATCGGTGTAAACTGGACAGTACGGATACGGGTTTATCTTTACATTTTCTTTAAGGCTAATGAGTTTAAAATGAAATTAAAGTGTTTGGGGAGCATATTTGGGGGCATATTTAGGGTTTACACTGTGAAAATAGACATTTTTAGGCTTTTTTTTTTTTACAATACAACAACGCAGTTTTTCACTATACACGGGTGCTCTTGGAACGTAACCCCCACAAAAAGCTGGAGGTTACTGTACAAATCTAATGAATATTGACAGCCCTAATTCAGACCAGAATTCTGAGAAAGATGATATTATTAGGAATGTGAATTTAATTATACTCAAATGTGAAACAAGAGTGCGTGTATAAGTCTGTTGAGGCTCTGCAGATTTTAGTCTGTGCTTTTATTTCTGTTTAAATCAGCAATGTTTGTGTTTTTTTCTTTCCTCCTCATAGAACATTAGAAGACCTTTTTTTCACTGAATTCAACTGTGAACTGATCATTTTATTCCGGTCCAAATACATATCTCTGTGATATTCTGGACAGATGCCACCTCATTTTCACCTCATTCTTACCATTGTTACTTCCAATATTTAGTCCTCCAGTTTGCAAATCCCCATCAAATGCTTTATCTCTATGTTTCTGCATATAGGCCATTTTTGCATTGTGCAACATATGTTGAGCTTGTTTATTTTCAGAAACTGATGGACAGATCTCAGCAGGGATTGTGCATTTCCGCATCCTTTTCCTTTTCCTGCTGTTTTCAATTCCCCAAATGAAAACAATTATGTAATGAACAGCCTAAACACATATTGAAAGAGCTGAGGCCTCATAGAAAAAGTAACAATTCCTGGCATAACAATGCAATGGTAAGTGTGAGACATAGTTTGCCAATCTTTTAATATGCAACCAAATTACTCCTTACTTCCAGTAATTTGCCATGTATGTAATATGTTGCTGATGTGCATTCACCATATGGATCTTAATGAATATTCAGGATAATGGCTCTACTCAGCAGAAGTAAGAGAAGTAATCATTTGGTGATCACTTAGGCGGAAAATAACTGCATTCTGAACGTGATAATTACAGTGCAAAAACCTTCCAGCCGCTTCCATTTAATTCAGCTCTCCCATTATTAACTTATGAGCTACTGACCAAGAGAGTGACCTTCTAGTGGCTATAGACTGCACACTTAGGGCAGCCATTAGAGAGTGGGGTTGATTTATAACACTCAGTTTTGGATTGTTCCAAAAACATGAACAGGTACTCCTGAAAAAGTATGAATGTTTCAGATTTCTCTGTCAAATAAATAAATGAATAACAGTAACAAATAAGAGAAGGTGCCAAGGTGATGTAGAAGAGCTCTGTTTTATATCAATGACACCTTCTGGCCTTGGTCTGCATCTCTCCACTGAGCCACTTCTCGGCACCAGGTCACAAACAAAGCATTTTTTTTGCATTGACTACAGGCACTCAGTCAAACACAAGGGAAAGCTTGATCACACCTTGCAAACGCCCACTTTCATTTTACTGACATCTCTGTTGTGTGGAAAAAGAAAAAAATACAGCCTTCTCAGTCATTACTGAATCATCTATAGCTTCATGCTGTTTTCCTGTTACATGGTTGTAAAAGTCTTATGGAATGCTTTCAAAATTCTTAGTCTACTGAAGTTAAGTTGCAGTTTAGATTTGCTGCATAACATTGTCTTCTGTGCTAAGAAGCTGGACTAAAACTGTTGGAAATGGCAAAGCATTTACCACCATTCTGATGCCATTCTATTAAAATCTGCACTCCATCAGTCATGACAGTCTGACCTTAAATCCACATAGACAATAAACATCACTTTTTTTTTCAGTCATGTCAAGTCATAGCCCTTTTCACAAAGCTCTACAGAAATACCAATCCAAGACCAAGTAACAGTTGTAGGGAAAAATGGCGTTAGAACATGAAGAAGAAACTTTGACACATAACTGAAGTCTACTAACATCAGGAACTGAGACCATTTATAGTTGATGGGGTAGGGCTTGATGCCTATTTTTGAATATAACAGATTATAATAACTAATTGGACAGTAACCTAATTAGTATTACCAATAGTAGTAGTAACAATACGATTTTCCATAACACATTGGGAGACCTTTGTATGTTGTGAAACTGTGTTTTTATCATTCTGAAAAATGGTTGATTGATGAAGTTTGGTAGTCAGTTAATCATCTACATATTTTGGGACACTTTCATATTTGTGAGTTTAGGTTACTAGGTGACTACAGCCAGAAGTGTCTCCACGAATTTTATAACAAGCATTGTAGAATTTGACTTATTAGCCGTCATTTTTGCTGTGTAATTTGCTGTAATATGTTTGTTAAGAAGATCACATGAAGTCTACCAGTAACAGGGGCTGAATTAATTGCTTTGGGATTAAGTCAGGCAGCAAGCGCTCATATCCAGAGTGCAGCGGAGGTGCTGAAAAGACTGTAATGCTTCTCTGCCTGCACAGTTTAGCACCACAGCTAGCAACAATGCGTGCACACATGGCCATATTTGCTGCACAAACTCAACGAGGAGACAGCGGGGAATAAAAGGGCTTCAAACAGCACTGCAAGAGGTTGGATGATGCTAATGCCCCTCTCTTCTCTTCCTGCTTACAGATTTGAGCCCCAAGGCATATCCACAAACCTTGTGGAGATGCCAGTAACATGCTCTCGACCGTCCACTGCCCAGCTTGCAAACCTCAGAGTAGTACAACTGACTTCTCCACACCTTCTTTGATGCACTGATCACCACACCGATAAGATCCTCCGTTCACGTGCACTTTTTCTGCTGCACTTACTCTGCATATTGTAAATAAACACTTATGTTTGCATTGTTTATTGCTACCTCTGTGTTGGTTGTCTGGGCACCGATACATGGCACATTGAAATGAAAAAATTATTCTCTATACATTTAAGGCCATCCATAAGCTTGCTCCTCCATACCTGTCTGACCTTACTCACATTGCCACTCCCTCTCGCACCCTCAGATCTTCTTCTTCTATCCATCTTACTGTCCCCTCTGCTCATCTGGTCACTATGGGGAGCAGGGCATTTTGCTGTGCTGCCCCCAAGCTTTGGAATTCCTCACCCCAGACATTAGAAATATTAATTGTTTTCATACTTTTAAGTCCAAACTCAATATGCACTTGTTTTATCCTTGAGTGTTGTGACCTTGAGCCTGTGGCACATGTCAGGGTTGGAAAGTGGAACACAGAGGGGCCCATAGTGGCATCCCCGTGACCTGCTGTTGGGTCAGGGTGCACAATTCGTTTTTAAAGGTGATATCTGACCTCTGATCAATGAGGAGGTGGGCCGGATGGGATGATCGAGGAGTCCACCAACTCTTGGTCTGTGGAAAAACTTCAGAAAATGTAACTAAATATCAGATTTTGATTGCTATCCCATGCCCAGAGTGGGTGATCTAATAAAATCTTAAAGAGCTCAATTCGTACACTCTGGACCTTACAAAATGGTACTGCCAGGTGGCTTTAACCCTGCCATAAACAGTATGGGCCAAACACAGGCTATGTGCTGACTGAACACAGGCTATCACATCAGGTGCGGGTTACTCAAACCCCAACAGAAGAAGACTGAAGCAATGCGGTCTTACACTTGCCCTACCAACAAAAAACAGATGTTTTTTAGCTGGGGGAATACTATCACAGCTTTCTTAAACTCTTCCACAGGTTTATTATTTTTTCAAAACAGTGTCCCTTCATATTTAACTTAGTGTCTCTGCTTTAGTGTCTTGAAAGGCTGTTTATGAGCAGATATCCACTGTTCACCTCGGACAAAAGACACCCGGGCGAGGTGAACAGTTTTCGGGTATGGCCAATTAGCATGTCTTCTAAACATTTAGAGCTCAACATTTAGATTTAGATTTAATGTTTACATTTAGATTTAACGTTTACATTTAGATTTAACATTTAGATATATATTTAACATTTAAATTTAACATTTAACATTTATGCAGCAAGAAAATGTACTAAAACGTAACACTTGTGTTTTATGTATGTAACACATTTTTTAACACATTTAGCTCTAATTGTGTGAACATTGCACTAAATGATGAAAAAATGATACCTCTAAATTTGTGAAGCTGTTTTTGGATCTTATTTAACTACTTAAGTGCCTTTTGAAGGTAGTGGTTGGGGCTTCAAAGCAAACATATGCACACACCAGTTTTCAGTTTTACATTTTTTAGAATTATTTCGAACAAGTTATTTTCCCCTTTTGACTTCATTAATCTATAATTTGTTTTCTAGATCCATCACTTAAAATTAAATTGAACATCCATTTAAATTCCAGGTTGTAAGGTAAAAAAATAGAGAAAATGCCAAGAGGGGTAAATACTTTTGCAAGGCACTTTAAATGATCAATACTCAGCCCCTGATCAACCGTTCGAAAAATTGTATGTGCATTGGATATTGCAGGTTGAGGGTGGCCTAGTGGGTAGTATACTTGCCTCTGGACCAAGAGGTCATAGGTTTGAATCCTACCTTCAGCACACCACCACTGGGTTCCTAAGCAAGACCCTAAACCCCAAGTTGCTCCAGGGGGACTGCCCCCTGTACTTTGTGAATGGAAGTTGCTTTGGTTAAAAGCATCTGCTAAATGCTGAAAATGTATTAACTAAGGGTGTCTAATGAATTACAAGCTCTGTGATTAATTAATTGCACATATTTTTTTTGTATACGTTTTTGAAATTTGTAATGAATTTTAGCGTACGAGTGAATAAATAATCAACATTACAGACTTTCATCGTCTCTTTTATTTAATACTTAATATGCTGAGGGGAAAAAATGCTCCAGTAAGAACAATGATAGAACTAAGTCAATCCATAAGATGCAGTTTAAGACAACATACATACAAGCATGGATGTCAGAAGCATTTTAATGTGGGGTGTGCTGCATTCCGCGTGTTGCAAGTTTCACTCATACTGCACACCCTAATATAATAATTGTTCTGATTATGCTACCTTGTCGAAAAATGCTACCTTTAAGTTTTTACAGTGCATACAGTTTATAGTCAGTTTATAACACCGATAATGATGAGAAACAGCCAAATAATATGCATAATCAGAGAAAAATATATTTTATTTAAATGGGAAGAGCCTAGATAGATAGACAGATAGATTGTTAGAGGAGCATAGAGCCAGTTTATGCAGACAGGTTCTAACACTGATAAATGCTACTGTGAAGCAGGACACAGGCTACTTCAGATCGTGCCATGCTTACAGCTTGTGGTGATTCTGGACAGTGCTGATGTTTCCTAGCTTCAGAAAACATTCTGCAAACTGCAGAAAACAGGCATTTTAGAATCAGAATCAGAAAACGTTATTGATCCTGGAGGAAACTGCTCATGTAATGACTGCAAAGACACAGAACCCAGAGTAGCAACATACACTCATATGCCCTTGAACTGTGCACTGAAGACAACGTGTAGGAGCAAACAAGTACATGTTAAAGTCAAAAGTAATAATTAAAAGAGCTTTTAAGATATTAATCTCCATAAACCAGTGACCAGAATGCAAGATAGCACAGATAAACCAGTGAACTAACCACAAGATAGCACAGAAAAACCAGTGTCCAATGCAGGAAGCACAGATAAACCAGTGTCCAACCCAAGATATCACAGATAAACCACTGTCCAACCCAAGGTAGCACAGATAAACCAGTTTCCCTAACGCTAGGTAGCACTGAATCCCAAGACTGTGGAACTGCACATGTGCAGCAAATCTCGATAGGTGGCATGTTTCGACAGAACATCAGACCGGGTAAAGTTATGTGGTGCGATTAATCAGTGTTAATTTTTTTAATGCGTAATTTCTTTCTGTGATTAATTGATAAAAATGAATGCATTAATTCGACACCCCTAGTATTAACTCATGTCAGAGTTGGAACTATACAAAAATGACAAACAGGAGAAGCAGCACCAAAATTCAACTAAACAAAGAATATTAAAAAGAAAACTTAAGAAGAATAGTGTGTTTGCTGATTCAGTCACACTAGTTAAAGCCTTGCTACACCAAACAGCTCACACAGGTTCAAACTTCACTTGATAAGAAATGCTGGTGTTTCTAAACTTCTGCAAATGCTGTAACTCAGTCTCTGCTCTGTACCTGAATTATTTATTTGGATGGCTGAAGCTCTCAGGGCCAAACATAATCTCTAAGCTTCTACAGTGTGTTTCAGATTCATTAAGCAAGAGGACACTGTTCTTCACCACCTGCCAGGACTCTCTGATTGGCTGATTATTCAAATGTGTTTATGTGCAGCCTGTTTATTATGAACGCCTGGTCAGAGCTTTGTTAAAGGCTGAGAGGGATGGGCATCCCGGCACGACACATAAGAAGGACCTTTTGCTTGCATAATACATGGCTGTCTTTGATGATAAGGACACTGTTTTTTGCAGATAACCTCAGAGATCAGCTGGTGTGGTGTGGTGTGTACCAGGGAGCCAGGGGGGCGGGGGGATAACACTGAGCAGAGGAGCGATCCAGATCATTTTCTGCATGGTGACATCCAACATGTACTCACTGAGCTCCCAATGTACTGAACCTTTAAGCCAGCCTGTTTGCCCATGCTTTTGTTTATTCCATAGCTGGGCCACAGACAATATCCTCAACACACACACACACACACACACACACACACACACACACACACACAGTCATGCTCCTATGGACACAAAAACATTCACACAACTACATACATAAACACATACATACACATATGTACAAATATTTATATGTACACAGAAACACACACACACACACACACACATACACACACACACACACACACACACACAGATATATCGACAGATCGATCTTTAGCTTTGATTAAATAAGCTTCAAAGAAAAAAGGTATCACAGTGCATTTCTGGTATATGGATCAGGATTTGTCTGTCATCTTTGTCAGGGATAAAACGCGAGGATTAAGACACATATGTCTCACTGAAGCCTATGTGAATATCATGAAAACCACACACCTCTGTCAGGGTGAAAACAGAGAAGCGTTGCGGTTCTGAAGTGTCAATAGTAACATGTTTTTGTGACTATATAGTCAGCCAGCAACTAACAGCATACAAAACCATAAACTGGGATCAAAAAAAAAAAAAAAAAAAAGGCTAAAAACATGGCGAAAATGAGGACACGGGTTAGACTCCGATAAATTCACTGCAATGTGGATATTAATGTTAGATATGTAGAAAAGCAGAAGTTACACTGCAAACACGACTCTGTTAGAAACTGACCAGTAAGATTATCTTCTGTTGCTACAGGAGACAAATACACAACCTGCAACTTGTGATACCACTCCACGCCCTTAGACTGGTGCAAGGCATTCCTTTCAACACAAGCCAACCTCTTGTAATGTTTTATTGTTGAACACTGCACAAAATGTCTGATTACCAAATGTGATCCAGTCCTAATGCTGCCGGCTATAAACATTATAAATGATACCGGCTTACTATAAGTCATGCATCCATTCAGGAAGAGTAATCACTTTGCAAGAGGGACCTATTTGAATTTTAAATGAATTTTAACGTACCTACTTAACCCAAAGTGTGCTGATTCATGTTTAAAAATGTCTTTTAGGTACACATTAGTTATGAGCCTAGAGAAAATGACCAGCTTGTATATGAAACCTGAGCATGTTTTCCCAATTTCCCCAAAGATTAGACACCTTAACACCCATTAAAATATGACAAATGCGTGTGTTCCGCTAATAAACAAACACTTCAAAACCATATGAAGAGGCACAATGAACGACATGAATATTAATGAACATCCTTTCAGTACATGAATATCAAGCAGTCATTCCCAGACCTGAAGTAATGGTAACAGGGGACACCAGGATCCTGTACTTACCAAATTTATTATGGTCTGCAACCATCCATTTAACACATAACCATGTACATAGTGTACTTACTGGAGAACGGCAATGAAAAGGATTGAGAATTCAAAACAGGCTTACACAAAAACATGGCTAACGCTACACATTCGGCAAAAGGGAGCTCTTCTGAATACAGATCTGGGGTGACAGATTTTTATTACTACAGTCTCGCAGCTAAAATGCACATATGAAGCAGAAAACTTCAGGGATGAAACATGCGACGGCTGGTGTAAGGGGGAAAATCAGGCAAATCAGAGGTCAAACTATGCCTTAAAACTTGAATGGGTGCACCAGTGCGTCTGCAATTTGGGATATGACAACTCTGAATTAATAACCGAACTCCCTCCTTCCTCCAGAACAGTAATACGACCACTGCTTACAGTCAGCCTTAACAGTCATGACATCTATCGCCTTCAAAAGGAGTGAATGCAACCACAAAATGTACGGTGAGAAGTATGGCTGCATAACCAGCTGGATAACTGCTCAAAAATGGTCATCAGACAGATGCTGAGGCTTGGTGTTTGATGGATCATTTGTAGTGCTCAAAAAGAGCAAAACGTTTAATAACAACAAACAAATTATCTACGAAAACCACGATCTGGAAAAGGTCGAGTACATTAAATATAGCTTAAATTACTAAGAGCAAAAGATAATGATTATGAAGAGAAATATATCTGAAATACTTTTAATATGGACTGGGACAATTTGCCCCCTACAGTTTTAAATAAAAGGAGGCAAGCTTATTGCTGAGCATTTTCCTTCTTTTTCTGCTGCTACTAGGCACCTGAGGATACTCCAATGTATACATACATTTTAGATATCACATTATATAAATATCTTTATATATGCATAGATCCATATCTATATACACACACAACATATAGTTATATTTATATAATACATGTATAATGTACTTTTTATATTACTCTACTGTATTGTATAGCTTTTATTCTATAGGTTATAAGTATAGCTTGCACTTTCTTCTCTTGTTCTGCCCACTTTGCTGCTGTAAATGTAAATTGCCCACCTGTGGGACTAATAAATGGTTATTTTAACACTGGGCCACTGTGTTTTACTGAACCGAACCTTATATAAATAGCCATTATATTTCCAGGACTAGTGCACCCCCAGTGAAGAGGTGTGCAGGACGGACTCCATCCAGGAGCGCACCGTTAACCCCACACGCACTAAACCCGGCCCGCTCTTTCCTCAACACAATCCTCTGCCTGGGGATTAGTGTAGGAGTACGTTACATGAACATTTCCTCTTTCAGAGGGCTCCGATTAATGACATGCTAGCTCAGTATCTGCAATTCTGGAGCCCAGAATTGATATTTGGCTCTGCGTCCTCGTGGTCTGCGTTTTGTTTTGGTGTCCTGTGGCCTGTTGGTTCCGTTCGGGCAGACACTTGCAACCCAAACGGCCTTGAGCTCAGTTCAGCTGAATCCAGACTGCCAGAAAAACTGAAAACCAGGGCCAGTAGTCTTTTTTTTTGGGCCAAAGTTTCTGAAAAAAAAGGCTGCAGGTCTCATGGAAGACGCGTGTGAATTAGCTGACACCACATGTGCTACCCACAGAAACTAGGCCAGGCTGTTGAACGTGCCTGGCTGAACCGGGTTCCTAGGGGCTCATCAAGCAACGCACGAAAAGAAAACGATTAAAAAATAAATAACGATACAGTGGTGGTTCGCCTTCGTAAACTCAGTGTAGGAGGTCACCAGGGCTTAAACAGTCCCTTTCTAATCCACATAGCTAGCTAGCTAGGGCTTCTCAGTGCCCAGCACGGGGGAAGAAAAAGTTGTGACAGCAAAAACACCTCCTCCAAAACTTCGACCACCTTTTAAATATTTATGTCGAACTGTGTTTATATGGGAAACAGCCTGAAATGCTAAGTTGCTCCCACCCCCTCCCTCCACCTCCTCCATAAGTTACAGTGCAGCCACAGAGACATTGTAACGTTGAGCTAATACCGTTACAAACTATCTCAGCCACAAAGTGTCGCTTTAAGCTTTAAACTGGGGCTTCGGCTTAAAAACAAGCCCTCTCAAGGATGTTCCGTTAGACTTTTGAGGTCTAAAACACTCACAGGGGTCGTAAATTTGTGTTAAAGGGGGATTTTAGAGAGCGCGGTCGGGGTCAGAATGTGTAGCCGGGAGACGAGAGCCCAGCCCGGTGTGCAGAGAGAAGATACAAACTCACCTTGGAGAAGGACTGCGTCTTTAAGACCAGGACTAGGAGCCAAAAAACCTTCGAGATACAGGCACACGCATTAAAAAAAGACCGCCGAGTGTGTAGTCGAGATCTCCAGGAGTCTTCTAGTTCTCGTTTGTAACGGCAGAGAGGAGAGGAGCCGGGTGGGTGAAGTGTGTAGAGATCCACAGAGAGGACAGCAGACTGAAGCCCTCAATATGGCCGGCCTGAGAGGAGCCCGAGCGAGGCGTGGTTCACTGATAGAAGAGAGGAGGGGGGGGGGCTCCTCTCCATGTTCCACCCCACTTCAAACACGGCTGCAGTCAGGCAGCACCCCTCACTTTTCTGAAATGCAGCTCGTCTCAGGTGTGGTCTGTGTCCCAAACTACTCACTCTTCTATACTATATGAACAGTAAGTACTAAGTACTCAGTACTAAGTACTAAAAGTACTAAACCAGAGACGCACCCCGCACCCACTGATATGAAAAAGGTCTTCAACTTAAGTTTCTGACTCAGGGATCAATGCAAACAAAAGTCATCCATGGTCATTTGATGTGAAGTGGTTCCCTGATGTACATATATACATACATTCATCTATACGTACATGTATACATACATACATATATATTTATATATATTATATAC
>JBBIGA010000022.1:88290-100903 GCA_037576975.1 Alestes dentex | reverse complement strand
AAGGGGTTCCGCCCTTTAGACAGCTCCTCCAATCATCATGCAGCAGCCCAGCGTCCTGGCCCACCCACTGCTCCATTGACTCCCAGAGAAACTGAGCTTCCCTGGAAGTGACGATTTTGGTGCATTTACCCAATCTCTGTCCAGCTTTTCTGCAGTGAAACACGCCCCTCTGTGAGCGTCCATAGAGACACGCCCCTCTGTGAGTCCATAGAGACACGCCCCTCTGTTCCGTCCATAAAGCTCCAGTGAAGCTGCGCTTCAGGTTTAATGCGCTGTGCTGCACGGACATGTATGACAAGAAAATCACATCAAACAATCTACAATAAATACCTAATTCTGAACAAGCTAGTCATGAACTTGAACTCGATCTCAAAAATGTAAATACGACATATTTGAGCATTTATTTTCTGGCATATTAGAGGAAGCGGAGCTTCCCTTGTAGTCTTAGAGCAGCCGCCACTGGTTCACACCCACCACTGAACTGCACAAAAGGCCTGACTTCTCCAGCGTTAGTTTTCAGTGACAGGTTTGGAAATTAACAATGTGTACTTAGAAATCCAGGAAGGCTTTTTTTTATCTTTAATTTGGAGGAGCATCATTAATTCATGCAGCTGATGTTAAAGAGAACCCTTGGCAGGGAAACAGTGTCTTACTCTCATGGAAGTAATTTAAGGGATTGCTGCCTAATGACCTCTATTTACACTCATTTCCAGCCCATGTGAGAAATTTCTTCATTTTGATTCATCTGTACCTCTGAGCTCATTTGAAAGGCTGCACTTTCAACTATTTTGGCATACCATTCATTTCATTTAAAAACTCATCAGCATGCTTATTGACAAATCGCTTCTGACATTTGCACAGACAAGGATTACCGAATACACTAAAATCATTTTTATTTAAATTAAAGCCCTGGAAATGAACTATGTGTGCTTGAAAATCTTTTTTATGTAACTGCAAATTATTAATAATTTTTATATTTAAAAAAACATTAAATTGTGCAGTCACTGTCAAAGATAGCCATATAGAAGTCATCTGAGGGTGTGACATTTTGAGATGTTGTTGTTATTGGTGTAGTGTATTGGTCAACATTACCTCCTTCCTTGAAAAGGAGTGGGGTTTGATTCCCACCCTAAGTGACACACCATACTAAATCAGTAAGAGTCCTTGGGTAAGACTCCTAACACTACATTGGTAAGCTGCTTTGCACAAAAAGCATTTGCTAGATGATGAAAATGCAAGACCCTTACTTCATTTTAAAACACCATGCCTACTGATTAAGTTGTCCTGCAAAACTGAATCCATTTGCTTTAAATGACCGGTTTGGATATCAACTGCGTGCATTAAAGAGGTAATCATTTAAATTCATTTTCCCCATTCATTTTAATAAAAACATCATTCATTCATGGAGCCAGTGCCAAAAAGAGAAAGTCCACAAGGGAACACCATTTAGCAGTTCAAGATCTTCAAAGAGATCTAGGCTTGTTTCACCTTCCCTCGCTCTTCCACATTCATCCATAAATTTGTTCAGCAGAGCTTGATCCAGGGACCTTGAACTACAAAGTGGAGCGCAGCCTGGATCCCTGACAATGAAGAGTGAAGGGAAAAGCTGTAACATCATTGCATTCATATAAATATAGGACAAAGAAGACACTCTTTGATCTAAGCAGGAAGGTCATCCTGTTTAAAGTGCAATTGGGGTAGACTAAAAAGTGATTTGATCACCCCTGGAAATCTCTGCTGCTGTGCTTGAGCTAGCAGGTGGGATGTGCGCTGCGCCCTGTGTGGTGTCCAACTGAGTTAGCTTTGGTTTTTGCACTTAAAAATGTCAAAGATATCTTCTTTTCCATTTTGCACCCCAGGTAGTTAAGGCACACACTGGACACCGTGGCGAATGTTAAATTAGTGCTGCACATTCCTACAGATCATAGTGGGGGAGCTAAGAAACCTCCATGAGCGTTACTATGTAGACAGCATAAAAAGATGCCCCAAAGGCATAGCTGGCCAGCTAAGATATGTATGATGAACCTATAATAATGAACTAAGGTGTTATATAATGCTATTTTTAGCCCTACTCTTCTCAGGGGTGGAAATGGCCAGATTTTACTGAGAACTTTGCTTGTTTTGTGACTTCACAATGTACACTAAAATAACTGTTTCTGGTGCATTATTACATTGAAGAGTAAAATGCCTTTTGATTTATAGATTTTGCAATGAATCAATAAATTCTTCAATCTACTGCCTTCAAAATAATCAGACACAGAAGCTTTATTGTTTTTTCTTTAAAGGTCTTCACCTTTTTTGATCGCTGATAGAACTACAATACTTTAATTCTGCATATTAATTGTGATTCTTACTGCTTTTCACTAATAAATAGCTCTATTCAGCTTTTTCATCATTGACCTTAAGATCATTATTTTGATTAATTCTCCCATTTAAAATGTCCGAATTAAAGTTCTTTAAACCTGATTACGTTTCTTGCACAGATGATGTAATTTCTGTTTAGAGTGGGAAAGAGGATATTTGAAGGTTTAAAAACATATCTGAATCTGTTCATAAGCTAGAGATACAAGGTTTTCTAAAAACTATTAAAAACTAGAAAAATAATTTTAACTGACAGTACAGTTTTCCAGCAAGAAATCATGCAGGGATCTAGGCAAGCTTTTTCAGTGAAATGGCATGTAGTTTAGACAGTGCAAACTGATTACTAGTTATTACTGCTTACATTTGTTTCATAGCTCTTGTGCAAAACTAAAGAACCACCTTTTGAACAAAAACAAGCATTGGTTTAGTCTAGCTTAGTAGTAGGTATGCTGTGACTAGCTACTAATAAGCATGGAGCATCATAACTAAACGCTACATAAATAGCTATAAACAAAGTCCATTGCAAAAGTATTTAACTTCCTAAAGGTTTATTTGCATTCCAAATGACACATACACAGATTGACTATTTGTATTATTGTCCGCAGATCTAAAAAGGCTTGCATAAGTATTAAGACTAGTACTTGGTTCTGAGATCTGCACTTGGTCAACAGATAACAAGGGATAACAACCTTTTTTGGCCAAAAACTTTTTGTCTAATCTGGCCCAAAACCTTATGCCCTTACCCCACTCTTTGGCTGGTTCATTTTGATTTTTAATGGCAAACTTCATCCATGATTTAATGTTTTATCTCCACTAATGCCTTCGCAATTGATCCAGTAGTGCTCATCTGAATGTTCAAACACATGGATATTAGGAACCTTTTCCTATCTAGAAAATTCATTTATCTTTATCTCCATAGAATGCTCTTTGGTCTTTGTTTTCACAGATTCACTTCAGATTCACAATTTGACCAGTGGTAAAGGTTTTTAGCCAGAAGAGGTGAACTTTCTAAATAATTCACAATTGTAAACCAAACCTTTTTAGGGCAGTCTCTTTTATCTTTATAAACTTGGAGCTTCCACCGAAGAGACTGAATACTTTGTTCAGTCAGTCATTTTTATCACAGGATAGTGTCCTATATAAAACTATTCTCCATTGATTCATTTTGACTCAACAAAAAACATTATGTGTCATTTGTGATCCAGAAAAAAAACCAAGTTTACCTGATAAACATTAATATTACAGTAGACAACAATGACCTTAAGGTTCAAATAACAGTAATGGCTTAACACTCTTTTAGGGAGAAGCAAATATGACTCATATTGTTAGGATCTGTTTGCAGTTTGTCAGCCAGATTGACACTTTATTACAGTTTATTACTATAATCGTTCAGAGTTGGGTTTCGATGTTAATTTGTTACTATTGTTTATTGTGTTAAAATTGGTCGCACACTTGAAAAAACGGTCACTGTATATAACACTGTATATTTTTAAGTGGGCCTCAACAAATGCTAGTGGATAAATTCTACATTTTAGGGTCAGGAAAACATTGAATCTATTAGATTTTTTTCTTTTTTCGCTAAACTATTCCTTTAAATCTGCACCATGACTGAATGCCTCAAGAGCTCTAACGACCTTTCTCACCACGTAATGAGACACTTCGATTATTTTGTTCACAAACAACAACAGTATAAACAAAACAATTAGTGTGCCTTTACACACACTGTGAATTTCCTTAATAGGCAATATTATGCTAATTGATTTGATAATTGAAATAAATTAATCTCAGCTAGTAATATAACACAGACAGTCTTTAAGCTTCTCAGAGCAACGATACCTATCTTTAGTCATCTCCCATTTGTCTGTCCTTTTCCCTCCTTAAAACTTCGAACCAGGATCAGCTTTACACCTCAAAGTTGCTTCAGTAAGAGCTGTCTCTCTAAACTGAATGGTAGTTTTGGCTTAAAATTAATTTGTCAATGTAGCGCAACATACTATGAATATGTGGACAGGGGCTGTTAGTTTTTGCATTAGTCAATCATATTTCCAATTACAGTTAGTGCTAAAAAGGGGAGCAGGTCTCTTGCCCTCTTTGCCTTGGGGTTGTGAGTGCTAAACATTTCCATGCTATGCCACATTGATTTTGCTTCATAGTCCACAGTGCTGTAGCAGCAGTTTACTTGGCACTGCAAATATCAAGCAATCACTGCTTCAAAGGTCAATGTTTTATGGAATGTTTAACATGTCAGAGAGATTACAGTGGCATTTCCTCGCCAACAAGACAAAGCCTCTCAAAAATGACCCACTCACACAAGCCATACAGGCAAAACATGAATGTGCCATTTGAGGTGCTAATTGCACAAAATGACCTGAAATGATGCAAACCTGCCGTGCTGTTTTATAGCTGATTACACATTGTTTATAGATGATAAAGGCATTATGCAAGGAAAAAGGAAAAATACTGACGTATGTTTCAACACACCTACTATATGTTGAATATACTGGATACCTACTAAGTATCCGTATCCAGTATATTCAACATGTATGCTTTTGATATAAGGTGTTCAGACACTTTTGTTTTCTCAAATGTCCGCTTCAAATGTACACCCACAATAACAAATATGAACAACAAAAGATGTACTCATGAGAGTAAACTAAGTAAAACTACAACACCACAAATGAATAACAAAGGGACATTACTGCTGTGACAGCTCTTACCCATTGGTGGCCTAGTGGTCAGGGATCTGCCTCTGCAATCGGAAGGATGTGAATTCGAATATGCTGAGTGTTAGGAATGCCAGGGTCACCACTGAGTTACCGTTGAGTAAGGTACTGTCCCACACACTGCTCCCCAGGTGTTGCGCTCCTGGCTGCCCGCTGCTTCACTTGGTGAATGGCTTAAATGCAAAGAACATTTTTGTGTTGTTCACACTGTGCACTGTGGTGTGGTGTGATTACGTATGACAGACACTTTACCCATATTTTCAAGTCAAGAGATGTACCTTCATCTTATTTTGTAGAAACCAGTCTTGAGTTATTTTGTCTGTTTGTCCCCATTTAGTTTTTTGACTGAGAGAATTTTTTTCACTCCTATTAAATGCAGAGGAAGAATTTCATGCTGTTCACACTGTGTGCTGTGGTGTGTTCACATATGACAGAATTGTCACTTTCGCTTCACTTTCACTTTCATGCTTTCTTCATAAGCATGTAATGCTAATGCCCCTCACTGTATGTGCACATTACACACTGACATCACATTTATTTATTAACTATGTACAACAGTCACAACATTAAAACCACTGACTTTCAAGTGGTTAGGGGTGTATTAGGCAACATGTGAACAATCAGTTCTTGAAGCTGATGAGGAGGAAACAGGCAAAATGGAATGGGAACGTAGAAGAATATAAATGACTTTGACAAAGGCTAAATCATGATGGTTGGATGAATGGGTTAGGGTGTCTCCAAAACAGCAGGTTTTGTGGGGTGTTCCAAGTTTGTGGTTTCCCGTCATGAGTACTTGCCAAACGTGGTCAGGATGATCTGAGGCTCACTGATGTGCATGGGATGCAAAGGCTAGCCACTTGCTAGCTAGAGCTACGGTAGCACAAATTGTTAAAAAAGGATCCACAATGGGCACATAAATATCAGAACAGGATCATGGAGCAATGGAAGAAGGCCTGGTCTGATTAATCACATTTGCTTTTATATAATGTGGACTGTCAGCTGCATGTGCATCACTTTCCTTAGAAAGAGAAAGCACCAGGATGCAGTGTTGGAAAAGGCAAGCATTGTGACACATTGTGGTGCTCTAAGCAATGTTCTGTTGGGAAACCTTGGGTTCAGCCATTCATGTGGATGTTATGTTGATACATACAAACTATCTAAACACTGCTGTGCACAAAAGTACATCCACTCATGGCAACAGTATTCTAACACTATTCCCAATGGCAGTGTGGAAGGGTAATGTGCCTGAGGAACAAGGAATAATCTGAGGAACAAAACAAAAAGTTCAAGATGTTGATTTGGCATATGCTGAACAAACTAGATCCATTAGAGCTGTTTTAATGGAACGAAAGGGGCATACACAATATCAATCAGGTGATTTCAATGTGATGGCTGATTGGGGTATATACAGCAATGTTTGTTACTGGAGACACCAAGAGATTTTTCAGTTTAAATGACGTCTTTACTAACAAACTGTTGTATAATGTTGTACACATGCGTGCACACAGACTCATGCACACAAACACACATGCATCTATAATATATAAAAAGAAGATGTAAATAGAAATATATATAAACATATAATTCTCTTCCATGTGCAGATTATTTAAATTAACAAAACAGTGAATCATTTACAATTAGGCCTCGTTAAAGTTCTGAGTCAATAATACATTTTGAGACTTCAGAGAATAAGGGGTTGAGTCAGTGCACTTGGCCTCCAAACTCACACTTCCTGCTATACTTGGAAACACACATTCAGTGATCTCACTCATTAAAATCAAAGATAAAGGTCCAGTATGCCACGGGTCTTTGGCATTAGCTGCTGTTTGGCTTACTTTGCTGCTGCAATAAATGAGACAGCCTTAGCATGGGGGCTTTGTGAACCAGCTTTCTGCTCAGAGTATATTATGCTCACACTTACTCAACAGCTTAGACTTGAATAATTAGATTTGGAAGAGGAAAACAATTGCCTGACTGGTCGGAATGGACATGAACTGGAGGTGATAATGATTGGTGTGAGATATGCCAGGTTCAAGAGGATCATTGGGTTAATGCACTTACTTGTGATTTCATCTCTACTCTTTTGATTTAGCATGTAATAAAAATTATTAATATGGCACTTGTGCAACCCATAATACGTTCTACAAGAGCAGTAATGACACTTAATGTGAGTATAATATTTTAATTGTACTTGGCTATTGTTAAGGAAGAAAATAAATCTGAGATCTGAATTTATAGGACAACATTTTTCTTTTTAAAAAATAAGTTAGGCATGACTATAACATGTTTCACTGAAAACACAATTTAAACCCTGCCATATTTCCAAACTGCACATCTTCTTGAGATGATCAGAGGGATCATGTATCATTCTCTAATTAATTGGAATTCACGATGTCTTTGTCAAAAGAAAGGAAGTTACTCAAGGGTTGAAAATGAACTGGAAGTCATAATTAAACACCGTATCAGCCGGGTAAAGCATTATCTGCCAGATCACTGACTTGCTTTGTAGTGATTTGGAGAGCTTTTGAAGTGTGAAGCTTATGAAGATTAATTTATATGACAAATAGCATACAACAGATGTAGAAGTTAATTATACGTTTTTTGAATGTGTCTTCTTTTATTAACATCTTCTATTAAAATAGTGTGCATAATACCAGTCAAACCCAAATTAGACACCAATAAAACTTTTTTCAGCCTAAAACTCAATAACCAAATGTAAATCTTATAGTATGCATTTCAGCATGTGTTTCCAATGTTGTTGGTAACCAGTTATATGTATTTGAATAACATATTTGAATAACATTTTGATAGATTTGTATTATCAAATAGTATTTGCAAATGGTTTTAACTTCTACAGACCTATAATCATGAGGAAAATACATTTTTATTATAATCATTAACATTTAGTTACTGACACATATCATACTTTTTAGGTTTATTATTTTCACCTAAAACTAGAGTTTGACTAGAGTTTGATTTATGTTAAATACTGTATCCCTTACTCTCATTGGTTTGACAGAAATCATCCTTTCATATTTTGTTTTTCAGTCATCTGTTCTTTCACTACAGGCAGCACAGCTAAGGGCCCTTTCTGTGTGCAGTCTTTATGTGGTCCCTATATCTAAGTGGGTTTCCTCTGGGATCTCTGGTTTCCACCCCTAGTCCCAAGACCTGCACATCAGGAAAACTTCAGATGTGAAATTGCCCCTAGGTGTCAATTTATTTGTGTGTGTGCATGCCCAGCAATATCTAGATAACCAGCTTTTTAGATTGTTGTTCTCCTTGTCTGAGAAGTCATTTCAGATGTTTGAAAAATCTATTCCTTCCACTGGAATAATATCACAAAAATTTGTGTTTGTAAAGAGACCTTCTAGCAGTATTATTACATCAGCAGTATTATTTCTTCAACATTCACCAGCTGAGTAAAAAAAAGAAAACATTTCAAATAGCCGACCCCAAAGCTTTTCAAAAGCTCCCCCTACCTTCATGCTTTGACACAACAAGGGAGTTTTGCTAGTCTTTAAACTGAAAAAAACTCACATAAGAGACTAGAAACCTTTTTAGCTGATTCTTGTATACATCTATTTGAGTTGTTTTTTGGAATCTTCATTATAATTTCACTGGCAAAATAAATTGACTTAAACTGTGAAGTGACCATTCTGTCATACGTGAACCAGAGCACACAGTGTGAACAGCACGAAATTCTTCCTCTGCATTTAACCCATTCACCTAAGTGAAGCAGGGAGCAGCCAGGAACACAGTGCCCAGGGAGCAGTGTGTGGGGACGGTACCTCAGTGGTGCACTAGCAGTCTTGGGATTCAAACCCATTACTTTCTGATCACAGGGTGAATGTCCTAACCACTAGGCCACCAGCTGCCAGTATGGCTTTACACTACTCTTCTCACCTCTTCTTGTACTCATGCATATTGATGATACATCAGAAACCTTCACATAGCAATGTACATGTTTTGGTCATCTACAAAATGTTAGTTAGGTGTCTTTATTCTGCAATAAAACTGATGACAAACACATTTACACAAACACATGATCTTCTTCTCTCTCTTATTAATATTCACACAAGGTCACACCAGGCTGTATTACTTATCATGCAAGATATACTGTAGCATAGCCCCAGCTCAGTATGCAATTTCCTATACGTAATCAGCACTTTATCAAATAATTTAAAAATGATTCCACTTACTGGCTTCATTCTGACAGACAAAGACCGGAATAATATATGTTTGTGCTGGCAAATAAGTGCCCTAACCGCAAGTGTGAATGTCATTCTAAATGGGTTGTTTCCACTGTGAACCTTGCCTAAGGCATTGTGCCATGTTTTGTTTTGCTTCATTTTTTATTATAAAGTGAAGGAGAGTGGAACTGGAGGGTGTTGGCAAACTACGTGTCAGGACACTGTACGTGGTGTAATATAACGTTGGTCCATTTCAGAGCCAAAATAGAGTAAACAGCATTGAGCACAAAACCACTGATGAAATGCGGTGGCTATTGTTCATAACAGCAAATGTTTGAAAATATTTACACATATTTGACATAGTTTGACATAGATAAAATATTTTTTAAATGGAAAAGCCATTCAAGTAACTACACACTTCCATGGAGAACCAAGCTTTCATCAAGGCAAACTCATCTCCAGTAAAGGGCACTTGGCAGCTCTGCACACCAGACTCACTGGAGACTGAGGTCTGACACAATCTTAGAAGATCTCACAATTCCAGGCTTCAGTATCTGTTATAACTACAGTCCAGGTATCCTTTCTACTGCTCCAGGTAGTTTGTTCTTGGTTGCATTTCTTATGAAGAATAAATGAGAGTGTGCTGGAGCACTGCTGCAGTTAGTCTGACTGCTCTGGGCAATAAAGCTGATGTGGCTGAGTTTATCACATGGTCCAGTATAAAGCAGGTTTGAGAAATTTAAAAAACTTTGATCATTCCCCCATTCACTCACCGGAGGTAACCAAAAACACTTTCGTTCTTCAATGAAGGTAAAAAAAAAAAAAAAAAACACGGTTTGCTTTGCTGTCCCGCACCTGCACCTGTTTATTGTTGCCAGACTGAACAGAACTTCAGGCATTTCAATAAATTAATATTATTAATAATAATAATGTTGATGATGGCAGGACAAAGGGGTAGAAGATGAATGGATGGATGTTGATGATGATGATGATAATAATAATAATGGTGTAATTATGCAATTATATATTACAGTAATATTTAATAATAATAGTTAATAACAATATTAATGAACAATTAAACAAAACGAATGTTACAGTTATTATTATTATTATTATTATTATTATTATTAACAATATTTGTAATTATTAAAAATAATGATACAATAACAGTAACAGTAATATCAACAATAAGAAGAAGACGAAAAGCAAAAATAATTTTTGTGTCCTGAGCTTTTTATTATTCCTATAGAACAATTCAAATTGTCCAGGTCATGGTCAATAGAATACTTGAAAATGAAAATATTCAGTAAATGTGGCCTGAACTATAATTGTGATATGCCATGCAGCATATAAAAATGCATTGGTGAATCAACAAAGTAACATAGTTCAAGATTTCGCTACATTATTTTAAGCAAATTAATTCACTGTTGTTAGATTGTATGAACACCCACAGAAACACAAAGCTTTTCTGACTAATGTGGCTTCGGCAGTACTGGAGACAGCTTTTTGAAACCAAAACAAACACGCATCACAGCAGGTGAAGAGAATCAGACGTTTGTGGAGAGGAAGAGACATGCATCATGATAAATAATCCATCCAAAATAGACATCACAAGATTTTCAAATACAAGGAGAAAAAAGGAACACGGAAGTTTTTAAACAGTAGTAAACTCACAGGCATGTCATGAAGTGGCATTTCATGTGCAAGTGTTAATAACATGTAAGCAGAACTAGAACTAAGTGGTACGCAAGTACACATTGACATAAGTGGTACGCAAATGCACAAACTTTCTTACTATAAGGCATGATGACAGAAATTTGGCAACAGGCGTGCTGTAGGTAAACAGTGAAATGTGTGGAGGCAGTAGCAGAACGCTGGCTAATCAGGCTAAAGTAATGAATAAGTTAGGTGGCTGAGTTGGCCTCTTCAAAGCCACAGATGGTGACCCCCTTCCAAAGCCTGAACAGCAAAGACTATTGGCTAAGCATATCATCCATTAATAAGAATCTTCTAAGACAAGGAACCAGCAGCCTCCCCTCTGTTGTTTATTTGAAATGCCTTTTTCACTCTCATGCAAGGTGGATATTTTGTTTTGCCCAGCCAGACTGCTTCAGAGTAGAGCAGCCAAATAAGGGAGGAATGCAAATCAAAGGTGTCATTTTCCCACCCTTCTCCCCTTATTGGTTTTTGTATGACAATATGCAAAGAAACCAGTGTGGCAGAGCAGTCAGGCAGGTAATTGCTAAGAAACTAATTAGCAAACAACTCAAGGACAGCCTGGGATGCAGAGAGACGGAGGGAGGAGGCGCCATGTCACCAAAAAGTAATTGGATGGAGAATGCCTGAGAATATGTTGTGTAAACAACAGAGGAGGGGTGGGAAGCCTTGAAGAAGGACCCGGCAAGGTTGAAGATTAAATAAATTAATGAGGAGGAGGGCGACTGGGGGAGGGGGTCCTGTCGACAGTGTCTGTGCCTGCGACTCTTTCATGAAACTCCACTGAAGCTCAACCCCAATTACTTCTCCGTGATCGTGCCCCAGAAAGGCGTCCGATTTGAGTCTGGAGATGAGAGAGCTTCCGTGTTAGCCCTTGGGATGTAGAAACAAGCTGTGCTTTTGTTGTTTGATCCTGAGAACTTCTTTATGGGCTACGCTGCAGAGGTCAGAAGGAACAAGAACAGTCTTTCAAGTTCTGACTCAATGGATTCAGATAACTAGTCATTCAGTGCTCTTCCCTAAAGGCCTGGATTTCCCTCAAACTGTGCATTCATAGCAGAGCCTTCACTGCTCTATTATTACCATGAAAATAAACATTTCTTCTTCCATGGGGTTTCTACACTGATCTTCCAGTAGCTCCTGTGGAAAACAAGGCAACATACACTGGCTCTGGCAAGATGCTCTCCGTGAAGAGGTGATAAAACCAGATATCTTTGAGCTGACATTACTGATATATCTGATCTGATATAAATCTGATATATAGAAATTTAAATAGAAATCTGATATATAAATCTGATATATTCCACATATATGCTAAATATAAGTGTATTTGATAATATTTAAAATTGGATGAACTTGGATTAACACCATATAGCTATGTTCAGATTCAGCTTTATTGTTCAGATCCAATTTTTAGCTCAGAGCCATTATTTCTGCCTTGATTTACATTGACAACAACAACAAATGAAAAAAGTAGCACAATATAATATTGTAAAGATCACTAACTCAACCATAAGAGGTCACAACCATAAGAGGTCACAAGCCAGTGCAACCATAAGAGGTCACAAGCCAGTGATTCCTTGTGCCGGTCCCAAGTCCGGATAAATGCAGAGGGTTGTG
>JBBIGA010000022.1:59858-88190 GCA_037576975.1 Alestes dentex | reverse complement strand
CTTAAATCCCCACTTTAACACGCATCAGCAGGAGCAATTGCAGTCCAACGCGGATTTTTTCTGAGAACTGAACTAATAATTGTTCGCTGAAACCCCCCCCCCACTAACATGGAAACTGCAGATATCCTCCACCTTTTTTTTAACTTTTGTGGCATCTGGGCCTCATCCACCATGCCCCCTCGTCCTCGTGCTGGGTTGCTAAGTGCCGCCCCCAAACATAAACGCTGCACGAGGACAAGATTACGTGGTGGACAAGGCCCGGACGTCATAGCTTTTTTCGTGGCATTATATACATTTTCACACATTTAAACAGATTTCCACACATTTAAAATATAATTTACTAATTTTGTAACATAAATATTAACATAAATTCAGCCACATTTCCATATAAAAATAACTATAAATGTTTTGGTACTGTGGAGAGAAACACAAAGAAAGTGCATCCTGGGATGGTGAAATACCGCTGTACTCAGAGGCGGGAGGTTTGAAAGTAGCCAATTCGCTATTTATTTCTCCTTGCTGCTGATTGGCTGCTGCCCTTTGACGCAGCAGCAGTCCAGAATTTTCCCTGTGCAGGATCTCGAGTGTTCTCGTGTATTTCGTTTTGTTCTTCTTAAAGCCCTGTATTTTTATTTATTTACCTGCTTATACCAAAGAAAACGCCAGTGCATGAAATACAGTACAGTCTATACAGGGGTAACTTCAGTATTTACATTCTAGCACTGCAGGAGTACAAATACGGGTTTAAAATGAAATTAAAGTGTTTGGGGGCATATTTGGGGACATATTTAGGGTTTAAACTATAAAAATAGGCATTTTGGGGTTTTTTTTAACCACATTCCCACACATTTTTTCACTATACATGGGTGCTCTTGAAATGTAACCCCTGCGAAAAGCGGGGATTTACTGTATATGTATCTATATATTGTCATGTTCGCGCCACCTCGACCCTACCCACAGACAGGGTCTGTTTCTGTTTGTGTTCTCTGAAAACTCTGAAAAGTTTCATTAAAACCCCTATCCGGTGTTCTGTCAAAATATGCTACCGATCAAGATGTGCTACCGGGTCCTTCTGCGCACATGTAGTTCCACAGTCTTGGGTTTCACTGCCACAAATCTGTGCTACCCTGGGACACTGGTAGCTGCATAAACTTCAAGGATACATTTATCCACAGGGCAGCATGAATTGATAGCCTCTGCTGTCGATTTGCACTATGGTAGCATTTTTCGACAAGGCAGCCAACCCGATCTCACGAGTTTTCATGCAGCCATCACGAAATACAATTTAATCAAACTACGTGCCCCGATCATGATTAAGGGCTTTTTTCGCGCTGGGACAATGCTTCACCTTTTCGTGCTAGGACAACGCTACACTACCCTAAGTATTTTCATGCGCACTGCATTAAATCACCAGTATCTGCGCTAACTGGTGACTCTTATTGTTAGGTTAAGGTTAAGGTTAGGTTTATGGTTAGGTTAAGGTTAGGGTTAGGTTAAGGTTAAGGTTAAGGTTAGGGTTAGGGTAACTTTAAGGTTATGGTTAAGGTTAGGGTTAGGGTTAGGTTAAGATTAGGGTTAGCTTAAGGCTAAGGTTAGGGTTAGGTTAAGGTCAGGAATCAACTCATTATTTCTGTCCTACTGTCCGGGTAGTGAAGCGTTGTCCTAGTACGAAAATACACTCTAAATCATGATCGGAGCACATATTTTGATTAAATTGTATTTCATGATGGCTGCACGAAAACTTGTGAGACCGGGCTCAGGCAACATAAATCTATAGAACACCCTGCTTCACAATAGCATTTCTCAGTGTTAGAACCTGACTCTGTAAACTGGTTCTATGCACCTCTAAAGATCTATCTATCTATCTAGGCTCTTCTCATTTAAATAAAATTAATTTTTCTCAGATTATGCATATTATTTGACTGTATAAACTGCATACTCTTCAAGGTAGCATTTTTGACAGGGTAGCATGAATTGATAGACTGCTAATAAAATATATATTTTAAATACAATATATTTATTTTCTCTGATTATGCATATTATTTGCCTACATCTCATCATTATAAGTGTTATAAACTGGCTGTTGTCACGTTCCCCTCCCTTGTCTCCCGAATGAGGGCAGGCGTGAATGCAGACTTCCATGCTTTACTTCTTTATTGAAAATGACAAAACAAACAGGCACGAGGGCCGGAAACCAAAAGTACTATTAAACAAAAGGAGACTGGAGAACATACCAATGAAGCCAATATGACGGTGGACCGAAACTAAGGTCCACCACAACCGAACTTAAATACCAAAACTCAAATTTCCATAAACCAATCAACAAACGCAAACACTCAGCATTAACAAACCCCACCTATGACTAATAAACAACAAGAAAACCCATCGCTCCTTCATTATTAAACAACAAACAAACCCAACTTTGGCAGCCTCTAACGGCCGCTGATGGGACCAGGTGTATAAACTGTATGAACTTTAAGGTAGCATTTTTCAAAAGGGTAGCATGAATCAATAGACTGCTTATAAGTATACAATTTAAATAAAATATATTTTTCTCTGATTATGCACTGGTCTATTTCTCATCATTATCATTATTTAATGTTTTTCTTTGTTTTAATTATTTTCTACATTGTAGATTTATTTTGAAATCAAAATGATGAAGGAACACATGGAATTGTGCAGTTAACAAAAAAAGGGTTAAACAAATCAGAATATGTTTTGTAGTAAGGTAATGATGGACTGTTGTTTCTGTTTTACTTAGTTAAGTGGTTCTTGCCATAATGTGGAGTAGAACCATAGTGGAATAGGATTACTAACTGTGTACCAACCCTACCATCACAACTGATGGTCCCAAACGAGCCCAGTTTCACGAGATTTTGTGCAGCCATCACGAAATACAATTTAATCAAAATACATGCTCCGATGATGATTTAGTGCTTTTTTTGTGCTAGCACAAAATGCTTCTCTTTTTCGTGGTAGGACAACACTTCACTACCCGGACAGTACGAGAGAAATAATAAGTTGATTCCTTACCTTAACCTAACCCTAACCTTAACCTTAACTTTAACCTTAAGCTCACCCTAACCTTAACCTTAACCTAACCATAAGAGTCATCAGTTAGCGCAGATACTGGTGATTTAATGCAGTGCGCATGACAATACTTAGGGTAGTGTAGCGTTGTCCTTGCACGAATAAGTGAAGCGTTGTCCTAGCATGAAAAAAAAGCCCTTAATCATGATCAGAGCATGTATTTTGTGATGGCTGCATGAAAACTCGTGAGATCGGGTTTCCCAAACACATTAAGAAGGCAAGAAATTCCACTAATGAATTCTTGACGAAGAACACCTGTTAATTAAATACCATTCCAGGTCAATACCTCATGAATCTGATTGAAAAAATGCCAAGAGTGTCCAAAGCTGTCATCAGGGCAATGTAGCCAATAATAAAAACAAAGGAAATCGTTGAATGAGAAGAATGACCAGGCTATCCTTTATCAAGCTAAATGATAGTAGCAATCAGTTGTCCTCTATGCACACCATTGAGTCTAGGCATGATATAGGCCTACTCATTAAACCAGAAACCTTTCATATATTAAGAAAATATTTTACAAACTGGTCTGTCATTTTGTATGTCAGTAAAAATGTTCTGACCTAGCTAACCCTGACTGGCTTAGCAGAACGTACAGTTAGCTGCATAGGTATTAGGACATAGATGCAATATTTGTAAATTTTTCTTTTGTAAACCACCACAATGGAACTGAAATTAAGCAATCAAAGTATAGAATTTCAGTTTACTTTGAGGTCCAAAACACAAAGAAAAACCTAGAACCTCATATGTGGTAAACAAAGCACAAAAGACGGTGGACTGAAATCAAGGGCATGAACAAAGGCAACTTAAATATACAAATGACTTGGACAAAAACCAGTCAGCAAATACAATCACTTAAACTAAAACACTAAACAGATGTAACTAAAGACATTAACCCTCTGCGATTGAAGTCCCCCCTGGGGGACTGTTTGGACTTTTCCAAAACAATGATCTAAAGCTGCGTGTCCTAGAAACCTATAAGTAACACCACTAGAAACCTTGAATCCTCTAGTTTTCAAATATGTATGTTAAAAATAAAATCTATTGATGGCACTTTGTAAATAGAATAAAAAGAAATCTTGAGATTTTCTGTGCCTCAGCAGCAGCCTGTAAATGACAAGCCCCTCAGCTATTCACATGAAAAACTGAATAGCTGACTAGCAATGGCATGATTGGCTATTATGTAGCAGGGGGCAGTGAGAACACGCCCCATAAACAAAGGCACATGGTCTGGTCTTTTTGCACACACTGGAAAAGTGATGACAGCAATGATAACCAGATGCACTGGTGTACCAGCTGTTGTTGGGGCTTTTTCAGTTAGCTTATAGGGAGAATGAAGCTATATCTAGTCTTTTGCTGGTCAGATGATCATATGGCTAAAATCCATGTCACGTTGTGCTCAGACTTGTGTTTACAGTAGCCTAATCAGCCAACATTAATCAGGCTAATCATGCATCATGCAGAATGAAGCTACATCTAGTGCACCGTGCATCATGCAGAATGAAGCTATATCTAGTCTTTTGCTGGTCAGATGATCATATGGCTAAAATAGTGTTTTAAAACCATCTAACTAAAACTGTTTTAGTTAGATGAAATACTTAAAATGTAAGGTGTAGCAAACAGTTTCAAAGTGCCTGACAGGCCTCGCACCTCAGAGGGTTAGACACATCTAGACACCATGAATACACAGAACACAACTTCAAAATAAGAGTTCTACATAATCTAAAACTCACGGCTGCTGAGTGTGGACGTAACCGTACACCCTCTCTAATAGCGCAACCCTGGGGCGCCAAAGGGGGCCCCCAGGCCCACATAACAGCAGAAGGGGGGCAGAGGCAGGGTGGACGGTGGCAAAACAGACCCCGTGAGCCCCACACGGCAGCCTTCTGAGGCCGGTGCCCTTGCTGGCCGCTGATGCGGCCAGAGCTACCCGTGTGGGTCCCACCTGTCAGTTGCTGTCGAGGTCCTTGTAGGAGATGCCCTCCATGTCCTGCAGGTAGGAGCTCTTCGAGGGCCCACCTACAGGTATCTCTAGCACCCCCCAAATTCCTGGGTTTTCTTTTCTGAGGGCCCCGATGGAGCACCTGGGGGGCACGGGCCCTGCGAGGGCAGCAGCATGGGAGCCCATATCTTCGGGGTTGGCGATGGCTCCATCATTGGCGTGCTGTGGATGGATGTGGAAGCCCGCCTCCTAGGTGCAGGCGTAGGAGCCTGTCTGGGGACCAGTGCTGGGGCCTGAGGAGCACCAGGGAAGATGTCCCTCGAAGTCAGCTCAGGAGCAGGTATGCTCGGGGCTGGCATTGGCACTGTTGTCAGCGAGGTCTGGTTGGGCATGGAAGCCCACCTCCTGGGTGCATGCATGGGAGCCTGTCTGGGGACCAGTGCTGGGGCCTGAGGAGCACATGGGAAGACATCCCTCGGAGCCAGCTTGGGAGCCAGTGTGCTCTGTGCAGGCATGGGAGCCCGCGTCCGCAACACAAGTTTAGGGTCTAGCCCAGGAGCTCACTGGAGCCGCCAGTGTAGGGGCAGCCCACTTCCGCAGTTTACGGGCACATGAGCTCGTGGTGGCCACAGAGGAAGTTTGCCGGACAGGCATGGGAGTCGCCTTATGAGGCGAGTTGGGACCAAGTGTGGATGTATGAGCCCCGGAGGAAGTCGATGACTTCTTGGGCACCCAATCAGTGGACTGGAGATGGGGGATTCGCGACCCACTTCACCTCCTATGCCCTTGAGCCACAGAACTCCCACCTCGCCAAATAGCAGCGGGGAGCTCCCCCTTCAGTCATGCTGAAGACAACTGAGCTGTGTCTGCCATTCTGCTAGCCCAGGTGTCCCAATCTGCCTTGTTCTCATCCTCAGACCTGAATCCACCTAACAACTCGGAGATGGAGAACTGACTCACCCTCGTTGGTTCATCCCATCACTGGATTCAGCACACCTTACTCTGCAGGCACACCTCAGTAGCCCACATGCCCGTGGTGAACCCCGGAACACCTCTGGAGATGGTCGGTCTATCCGTCACGAATGGTATGGCTAAGGAGGTGCAGGCGTGGGATTCCATTATCTTCAATAGGATCAAGACGCAGCTCAAAGTGCATCTGTTCATCATCGCTGTCATCACTGGATAAACTGGATAAAGTTTTCCAGTGTGTAAAACAAGCATGTGCTTTTGTTTATAGCAGTGAAATGGGCGTGCTCTCACCTCCCCCTTCTGCATGATGAGCCAATCACGCCACTGCTATTCATCTATTCAGATTGGTGTTTTCCATCTGAATAGCTGAGGGGTGTGTCAATAACAGGCTGAGGCACAGCCTCATTGTTTTTTTACAATACATACATCTTTGAAAACTAGAAGCTTCAAGGTTTCTAGTGGTGTTACTTATATGTTTCTAGGACAAAAACCCACATAGCTTTAGATGATTGTTTTGGAACAGTCAAAAAATCCCCTGGGGGGGGGTTGTCGACCTCAGAGGGTTAAACAAAGCACAACAGACGATGGACCAACACAATGGCATTAACAAAGGCAATTTAAATACACAAACGACTTGGACATAAACCATAAACCAACTAAAACACTAAACAGCTGTAACTAAAGACATAAATCTAGACATCATGAGTACACAGAACTCAACTTCAAAGTAAGAGTTCCACATAATCTAAACAAGGGCAGCCTCTAGCGGCAACTGAACATGAAATTCTTTCTTTGGGGAAAAACCTTTTCACAACATCTAACAAGATCAAGAGCACTCTTAAGGAGGTAGGTGTACCACTGTCAATGTCTACAATCAAGATGTAAATCATGAATGTAAATACAAAGGGTTTTTCTCTGGAAAACCACTAGCTGCACTGAAAATCGGGAATGCCAGATTAGACACTGTCAGAAAGCATCTTAAAAAGCCTGCCCAGTTCTGGAATAAGGTTCTTTAGACAAATGAAACCAATATCAACCTGTACCAGAAAGTGAAAAGTAGGAAAAAGAAAGGGAAAGCTTGTGATCCAAAGCATACTATATCATCTGTCAAACAGTGGAGGCAATGTTTTGGCATGGGCATATATGGCTGCCAGTGGAACTGGGTCACTGGTGTTTATTGATGTTGCTGACAGAAGTATCAGGATGAATTCTGAAGTGCTTAGGGAAATACTCAGATTAATCCAAATGCTAAAAAAACTGATTGGGTGGTGCATTATAGTGCAAATGGAAAAAAATGCATCAATGTCTAAATACTTATTGCCCTATTTGTATTTCAGTACAGTCTCGACCAGCTTACAGTAGCATGGTTTTCAAAAAAAAAAAAAAACTTTTATGCGCTCCTCTAGTCTATACATTACAGTATTAATTTCCACTGCTACACTTCAGGCACTGACCTCAACTAGTAAACCGCTGCCCACACTGCCAACTTGTGGTTTTAATAGTCAGTTAGCTGATTACTCTACCTTTAGTGTGTACACTACATCAAGTACATTAAAACTTCCTGATATTGTGTAGGTGCCTCTAGTGCTGCCACAATGTCCCATTGAGGCTTGCCTTCTACTCATAGTGCAACCAGATGCCATCTCTTTCCCAGATAAGCAATGCACTCACACCTGGCCATCCACGTGATATAATAGAAAACATGATTCATCAGGTTAGGCCACCTTATCTGTTGCTCCATGGTCCAGTTCTGACGCTCACATGCCCATTGCTCACAGCCACTTTCAGCACAGCAAACTGTGATACGGTGTTCTGACTCCTTCCTATCATAGCCAGCATTAATGTTTTCAGCAATTTGTGCTACAGTCATTCTTCTGTGAGGTTAAAACTGAGCCTTCTCTCTCGATGTGCATCAGTGAGGCTTGGGTGATCATGACCCTCTGTTCGCTGGGTAACCACTTACCACTGCATACTGGGAACACCCCAAAAGATCTCCTGTCTTGCAGATGTTCTGACCCAACTGACTCTCACAATGTGATCCTTGTCAGAGTTGCTCAGATTCTTACACTTGCCCATTTTTCCTGCTTTCAAGACTTCAAGACCTGACTGTTCACTTGCTGCCTTGTGTATTTCACTCGTTGACAGTTGTTGTTGTCATTCATTTCACCTGTCAGTGATTTCAATGTTATGGCTAATGCATGATACACTCCACTACTACAAATATTAGCTAAACTGTTAATGCAATTACTCTACATGATGGTATCTATGTCCAGAAACAAAGAAAAGACATTTATTTGGCAAACTAACACGTTGGCATATTAGTCACTGCGGAGAAAGTCCTAACCAGCATCCAGCACTGTGCTTTTGGTTGTTTTATATTTACTCCAGTTAAAACAAAATCCATTCTTTAACATTGTTTTTCGACTATTACTCATTACGCACATACTTGACCCATGCTAGGTTGTAGATTCATATCTACAGTAGCAAAGCATTGATGCCAACCACTAACATGACATAAAGTCTTAGGTTTTCATTTGAAATGACTGCCTTTCCACCAAATAGTTTGTCTCTAGAGCTGTCTTGTTATATACCTTTGCAGACAGAGAACGGGATCCTTTTCCATGACACTGTAGGCAAGGATCTGACTCCAGTCATCACTCTCTTGCTGCTATTCCTCTCCCCTTTGACAATTTTCTCATTGTCTGTGTGGGGTTCTGATGCACAGCCTGGTGTCACATTTACTTACAGAGATCTCTTCGTGGGCTGTTACGCTGCATCCGTGCCGCCACCTCAACTCTCACAACCTGCCACTTTTATGTCAACATCTATTTCATAGTAGTTTATCCGGAACATTGAAGCCACTTCCAGTGACGAATCTCAGCAGCCCTCCTCTCATGGTCAGCACTGGGGGGGAATGGAATGTAAATATACTAGGAACTGAAAAATAGAGTAACATATACACACAGCACAGTGAGGTTTTATATTTCTAAAGCACAAATGCATTCACTATGATAGCTTTGCCAGTCAAATTTGAACATCTTAACCTTTTCCAAGTGATTTGATAAAAACATGTGAAACAACAACTTTTCATTACATTGACAACAAAATCTGGCTTTATACTTACAAACACAAGCATGTTATTAATTGAACATTTAGTCCTGATTTTTGGCAGATTTCCTCCACAGAATACAGTACCTGTCAAAATAATGTATTCATCCAGACAGTAGCTATTGTTAATGGCACTGAATGTTTACACTTTACACTTTTGTCTTGTCTTGTCTAATTGTATTGTTGCGCTTGTGTTTCTGGCACACTTTTGTGTCATGTTTGCACTGTTCTGTTTTGCTCTTGTGTTGCACCATGGTCCTGGAGCCACGTTTTCTTATTTCACGGTGTACTGTGTGTATGGTCAAAATGAAAATAAAACCTACTTGACCTGACTTTAATGTCAAACTTTATCATGAAGTTTTAAGATTAATCCATTGGTTCAGACAAAAGTGTTCCCAAATAGTTGTTTTTAGATATCGACTTGAATTGAAATGTGGATGTTTGGAGAGCATAAAAACGCTTGTGACTATTATGTGCATATGATACAATTACATGCAGTAACAGATTAGGAATATAATACCACTACTGGGTCCTTGTTTTTGCCAGCATTCAGTCGGGGTAGTTGCTAACACTATGATTTCAGGTTCTCCACCTTCACCATGTATATAGCCTCACTGTTTTTGAAAATGAAGCACAGCACTACTGTGTCACCAGCAAATTGGAAGATGGAGATGGAGCCGCCTTTGGCTATACAGTCACAAGAGTAGAGGGTGTAGAGCAGAGGGCTCTACCCAAGGCAGCTGTTCCTGGTCCCTCAGTGTGGTGAACAGCCTGTAGGGGACTATTGTGTTGAAAGCTGAGCTGTAATCAATGAGCAGCAGTCTCACAAAGTTAGCATGTTTTTTAGCTGAGACAGGGACTAAGCCAGGTACTAGCAAAAGACCCACAAGGCTCCCAGGGGGGAGGCACAGGGCACCGCCCCCCTTGAAATTAGTACCATCACTGGCACCTGCCAACTCATCAGAGGGGGAAGTCCATCACTGACTGGGCCATCAAGTTCCATACTTTGGCAACAGGGAGTAGCTGAAACTTAGCAGCCCTCATGGTGGCATACTCCCAAGATCTAATGGAGCTAATGGAGCAGCTCCCCCCTTGCAAACCACCATCCACCTTCAAGGACCTTACTAAAATGTTAGGGGTTAGGGAGTTGCCCGTGCACTCATAAGGCCATGGGTTCAAATCCCAGTACTGCCGATTTCTCCACTGAGGTACCCTTAAGCAAAGTACAGACAGCACACGCAGCTCCCTGGGAGCGGAATCAACAGTTGTTTACTGCTTCACTTGACTGAATGGGTTAAATGCAAAGAAGCATTTCACACTGTGTGCTGTGCTGTGGTGTGTTCACACATGACAAAAATAGGCACTTAACACTTTTAAAAGGTGATGACTGGAAGATGCGTTCATCACCCCTGCGTGGCATTATGAATATCCTTGTGATACCCTTTGGACTGATAAATGCTGCCATGGTCTTACAGAGATTCATAAATGCAGTCCTGAGGGAGCTCTGGGTCACTACATGTTCATCTACCTTAATGATGTTCTGAAATATAGTGCCTCAGTTCACAATCACACAGCTCATGTGAGGTGAGTTCTCCAGCTTCTCCTGGAGAACCACCTCTTTGTCAAAAATCTTATTTCCATGCTCTGTCAGTGACCTTCTTGGGGTTCGTAGTATCCATAGGCTGACAGAGCATGGACCCCTCTAAGGTTCATGTGGTGGTGGATTGGGAGCGCCACACTTGTAAAGTTTCCTAGGCTTTGCCAACACCAGAAGCTAAGAGGGCTTTTGACCAGCTGGTCTTGACAGATCATAAAAACTTGCCTACACACAGCAGGCCAAGCATATTAATCCACACCAGGCCAGGTGGTCCTTCTTCTTTGCCCAGTTTGATTTTGTACTATGGTATTGTTTGGGCAGTAAAAATGCCAAGTCATACACCCTCTAATGACAGTGAGAGCCTCCATCCCCCAGGGGCCACCAGAGCCCATGATTGCCCCAACCTGCATCCTGGCCCCTGTACGATGGGATATAGATAAGGCTGTCAGGGATTTACTCTGATGGGAGCCAAATCTTCCTGGAGGGTGCTCTTTGTGGCTTCGGTTAGCCTGTTGTCTGGCTACCAACCCCAGTGCAGCAGCCAGACATAATGGCAGAATGTATCAATTAGGACATGGAGAAAATCCCTCACCTCCTCCAACCCCTTCTACACTTTGTTCAGCACTGCTGGAAAGTGCGGAGTAAGGCCCAAGGGCCCTTCAAAGAAGCAGGTTGCTGGCTATTGCTGTAGGCTAGGCCCATCCTTTCAACCAGGGCAACAAGTCTGGCTTTCTGTAAAGGACCTACCCCTCTGGACCATGGCTTCCCGCTATGTGGGACCCTTCCTGGTGGACTGGCAAATAAATCTAGTCACTGCCTCGTGCGGATTAATCCCATGTTCACGTGAGCTAAAGCCAGTGCTGTGAAGCCCTCTGCTGGACATGTGGCGTATCAGAGGTACTGTCCAGTTTTACATGGATTGGGAAAGCTATGGCCCAGAGGAACATTATGGGTCGCAGGTCACCACATTATGGACCTCAAACTTATCCAGGCCTTCAGGTGGGATTGTGATGTAGGGATAGGACCTTTGGGAGCTGTTTCTGGTGGGATCCTGTAAGGGACCAGCCTGAGGTTGGACATAGGTTAGCCACTATTGGGAGACCTAGGACTGGTGCTGCTCCCCTTCCATCACCTGCCAACTCCGCTTTATAAGCAGGGCTCACAAACACACATCTTGCAAAATCTTTGTGTAAGACATAGTGTTTGAGCTTGCTCAAACCACATAGACTAAAACGGTAATTTCAGTATTTGACCTTACAGGTTATTCCTCTGACAGCAGCGTTTAGGTGTTCTTCCAAACAACTCTCATAAAACTTCCCTCCTTTCTCTTTTTTTTTCTTAGCAGGTGTTCTTTCACTCTCTTTTTAGGTTCCCTTTGAGCATGCCCTTATAATGCATTTTGAAAACCACACACAGTTCATTATCAGTCAGGTACACACACTTCTTTCCTGAGATTTATCTATCTGGACTCACTAGCCTTCCCCTCCTGGCTTCCCTTCCCATTTCTCTTTTTTGTCCTCTTCTATGCTTCTTTGGGCAAAATAAAAAAAAAACAGCTTCAAACAAAAACCTGCTGAAGCCCCACCCATATCCTGGCCAGAGGCTCAGCATTAGGGTACTCATTTCACACCCAAGTGATGCAGGTTTGTCTGACGCACTCCTTAGCACTATTGCTTATGTTGTGAGCTCATCCCCCACCAGCTGTGCTTCTGTAGGGCTCTTTTTATACATTAATGTGCAAAATTTTTTAGGTAAGGGTGTTGCCTATCCCAGTGGTCATAAGGTGAAAGTTAAAGAAACACCCTAGACAGAATGCCAGTCTATCTCAGGGCAAGACATACAGACACAAACCCAGGAGCAATTTAGCATCTCCACCTAACATGCCTGTTTTTTGTGGGAGGAAGCTGGTGCTCCTGGTGGAAACCCATGTAGACACAGGGACACAAGCAAATTCCACACAAAAAGGGCCTTGGGAATCAAACCCATGACTTTGTTTTCGCAAAGTCAACAGCACTGGTAAAGCTTAATATGTGTCAAAAACAATTGCTTATGTGCCTAAGAATTTTGTACTGTACTGTATACCAAAAACACCAAAGAAAGGTAGGTTTGAAGAAGACTGGCAATGTAAAAAATGGCCTATTCATTGTATTCAAAAGCCACTGACTCCATCTCACTGGAGATAAAGAGAATGTCTTGTCACTTCAAGTCCACCCTGTAGAGCGATCAAAGCTTGAGCAAAGGGCTAAATCATTCATCTTAACATCTAGCTATATATAATGCGGCAAATTAACACATCAAACAGAGACAGATTCAGCCTGCTAGACAGATTTGCTTTCTGTAATTACATGTCAGGGTAAATGGGCTCATAATTTTCCTGAGCTCTGCTAGTGTTTTTTTAATCAATTGAGGCATTTTACATTGTTAGCTTACTCCCTATGAGTGTCCTGTCAGTTTTCATTACATTCTACATTTAAAGTCTAAAGGCAATGTTCGAGGAGAGTGTGTTTATCTATGTTCCCAAACATTTGCATGAAAGTAAGTCAAATTAAAAAAATTGTACATTCCTTCACCAGTGTTGAATCATGACACAAACACTATATCACCAAACTCCCATTCAGTATTAAAATATTTGTATTGTTGGCTTACTCAGTTTGTAGACATAAGGCTTCATTTAGAATGACTGATGTCACATTTGCAAATATTATCATACTTTTAAATAATTTAAGGACAACACACCAAAAAGTTAATTGTATGCTTTCTCATTCTTGTTGTTGCTTTTATATACTATTTTAATAACCTGATCTAACAAAGTGGGGAAAATGTAAATTTTTACTTCTTTTGAGTCACAAACTGCTTTTTTAATTAAACATTATTTATGTATGCTTAAAACACATTAGTAATACCATTTACCAATCCAAAGTCAGTTCTGAATGTGCTTGCACACTGAATCTCATTGAAGATAAATGAATAATTGTGCTTTTAAGTGACCAAAAAAATTGTATGCAAATGTTGGAACACAGTCATGTTTTCATGTTCATGAGGATGTTTTATTGATTTTAGTGAGTAGTTATTATATAATATACAGCTTTTGAGCAACCTCCGGTGTGCTGGGGTGGTACTGCTAGGGGGCACTTGTTTGTTTAAATTACAATCCATCCATCCATTTGTCAAACTTTTTTTTTCAGTATGTTAAATTCTGCATATTATAAACAGTAAATGTTTAGAATGTGCATCAGAATGTGTAGAGCATGTGTACTTATTTTCACTTACAAAATCAACAAAATATGTCAATGTGATTGCTGCCAATCATGTAGAGTTTGTCTTACACTTACACTTCACCAATCAACATGAAAGTTAGCATGCTTGTAGCCTCACTTGACTGATACAGAATAAGAGATTTGTACCTTTTTGGGTATTAGCTTGACAAATTTGATTTAAAAAATTGCCAACACCTTGTTATGTAAAGGTTCAATCTCACTAAACTGACAAACTGCATTACCACTACATTCTTTGGAAGCACACCAAGTTTCATTCAAGGGGGGCACTGCAACTTATTTTTAATATCTCAAAAACTCCTTAAGCTAAAATTTGACATATTCACACTTGGCTACATTTCCTACATATCCTACAGTTCAATTTGGCTCACTCCACAAAATTTCAGTCAACAGCAAATCAAAATTCAGCAGTCAGTGCACAAGTGTGCCAATTTTTTGTGACATAAACATTCAAACTCTACATCAGTGTCACATTCTTTAGAATTATGCCAGATTTTGTGGAATTTTGTCCACAGAATGCTAAAACTGACACATTTCAATATCTCCAAACCACATAAGAAAAAAGTACACTTGGCTACGTTTGCTCGCATTTACAAAATTAAAATGGTCCTCTTGTTGAAAAGATCAATTGCTACTGCTGCTACTTGTTCCAATTCACACGTTTTGCTTGGATCCCACTAATTTGCTTGGAGCTCCAATGCTGATCTGTTTTACTCTGCTGAACCATTTTACTATGGCTAACATGAACATGCACATGAAGTAATTAATCCATCAGCGGATTTGGTTGACTTAAAAAGCACAAAGAATAAACACTTCAAAAATATAAAGTCAAAGTAGACAGTTGATGTTTTCTTGACCATTGGTAAGCAGCGCTGTGCTTGTTTGCTAGTTGTATATTTTCTTCGCTTGCCAGCTGTGTCATGTGGAACTAATCCCTGTCCTGGAACCTGTTAGGAGTCGCAATAGAGGTAGCAATGCAGCGTGAGTTTAACTAATTCATTGTTTGCAATGTGTGCGTTATTGGATGAATTGTTTCTTTAAATGTTCTCTTCATGTTTATTATAAACAAATTGTTTTATAATGAGTTATTCTGTCAAACAAATGTTTTAGTTTAGGTGGCAACTTTGTCCTGCCTCTCAGTTCCTGGCGTGGAATGCTCTCACAGTTTCATACAACATGCCTTGGCAGAAAACCAGGGTACAGGTGGAGCTGAAGATTAAAGAGTCAGATGTTCCACTATCAGAACACATGAACATCAAAGTCATTATCAGGGCATGTCCTATGAACTGTCTTCTGCACGCATTGCCTGCCTTATGTATAATGCAGAGGCATGTCAGTGTGCTCTGGCAAAGACTTAAAATTATTAAATGGAGCTTACTTCTTTAACAACCCTTTCTGGTTTAGGTCAAACCTACTGGTTGCATGAGTTTTCCTAAAAGGGGTGCCCTGAGTTCAGTGGATTTTGGTTTTAGAGCTAATTGGTTATATCCACTCAAGAAAGTATGTATTTAAAGTTGCAGATTAAAGAATTAAACAATATGTTATAGCGGGGCCTCCATTCAGAATAGGTGGGTGTTATAGGCCCTAGCCAATACCTGTGCCCAATAAAAAAATACAAAATGTGCAGTGTCCTACATTGTTTAACATATATAGATGTAAATATCAATATCTCTCCTCTCATATTCATCTTTTGGTCTCACACACAAATGTCTTCAGTTCACAGCAAAGAGAAATAAATTGGCCTTGTTTTTCTAAAACTTTTGGAGGGGGCTGTATACTCCTGTCCCTCCCTACAAACATTTTTTTTTTTTCACTAACAGCGTCAACTTGTCTTAAATAGTATGAGTTTATGATTATTTTGTTTATTTCAGGAACAATTATTGTTATCAGTCTCATTTAGAAATTATGCCTTATCTTTAGTTATTTATGGCACAACATAGACACAAAGAGCCTCTAATCAAGCTATAATGATTACTGTGTCAATAGTTAGAGGGCTTTTTTTATGTATCTCAAAATGAAGAGTCTTCTTACTGCAAAAAAGCCATTCACAGAAATCTGCCTATGGAGAAAGCACAATTAATTTATTTAGTTAGATCTAGTTTTCACATCACTGTAAACATGTTCAAACTAGTGTAACCTGAGACTCAAGTATGAATTGAACATTTTGAGTATATTCTTACTCATTTAAAAATATTTAGAGAGACATGAAGAAGTAGACATTACTGCTCATTTTAAGAAGTAAATGTTGCTTACCCCATTGACCCAATTTTTTTCTTGATACCTCTAATTTTCAACCAAATTTTCTAGACTTTTTGAACACTAGGTAAGAGGTAGAAACACATTAGCGAAAAATCCTCAGGTCAAACATTATGAGAACAAGAAACAGAAAAATGCCAAGATAATCTTAGAGTCAGTGACTGTAGCAGTAGAGGGTGGAAGTGGTAAAGCCAAGCAACTTGTTTACAGTGAAGTTCAGATGGAATATTGTGGGAAATAACAATAACAGTGGTGAAAATTTTCCTTAGCTTTGCCTTTTTTTTATTACATACAGATGGGGGAGCTAACAGTGTCTAAGATGGCGCTTAATCTTTGTCATCTTTAATTTTCCTTTAGTCTAGTTATAAACAGCAGAGTTTGAGCACGTTTCACTTTTTGATTATGAAAAACCCTGCAAGATATAGTGTCATTCAGTGAGTTTTGAGGCTTTGGTTGGAATTCATGCTGATGCATTATCAGTAAAGATTAACAGTTTCAATGACAGCCATGCATGCTAGTTGTCTGTGATTAAGCAATTCTATAGTTCTCTTAATGATAAATTTCAGCAGATCTGTATATTTATTATGTGCATAATCTGCTAACCAGTCAGAAATCCATCACTCAGCAGATCTGTTAGCTGACAAAACAGAACAGTCAGTGTTCTACTCTGAGCATGTTGAGGTATGCATGTAGAATAAACTGTAGACGTTTTTCTCTTGTCCATGCACTAATGATGCAACAACACATAGCTGGCCAAAAAACAACTCAGTAGGCAACTGTTCAATTACATTTACTAACCTAAAATGAGAGGACTCTACAAAGGTCTTTAACAGGTTACCTGAGATGAATGTGCATACCCTCAAATTACAGACAACAGTCTCTATTTCAACTTAATGTATGTATGTAGAAGAGGGTCACATCCATGACAGTAAAGTCATTCCACGATGGTGTCTTGCTGCCTACTATGTGGCAAGTTGGAAAACACATCTCAGTATTGCTGATCATTACCAGAAATAAATCAAACCAATCCGCAACTTTGATTTAGCTTTTGGCTGCAGAGACAGGACAACATAAACAAGCCATATTTTCTTACCGTATAAAATATCGATTATGTCGGGAGAATGTGTGGTGCTCATGACGCACTGCAGGAATATTGATAACAAGATTTGCATGTCTGTCCAGATGTTGGGGAAAGTTTACTTGATTTAAAGACAATAGAGCTGTCAGCCAGGGCCATTCTCGTCAGCGGCAAGTATTTACTGCATGGAGAAGTTGCAGATGCGCTTGTGGTTTGAATAGTGATCAGAACTGAGTTTTACTCTGGCTTTGTCTCTTGAGTACAAAATGTCTAGGTTGGAATCCTTCAAAAAGACAGAGAAAGTATTTTCTACAAAAGCATAATTATGCACAAAGTACTAAATTAAGAAAAAAAAAGGAATGTGAACTAAAAAACAAATCCAAGAATGTGTAAATGGAAATTCTATAGATCACCATAATTATTTTTACAATTTATAAATGCCACCAAATGAATTGCAATTCATTTTTTTTTCTCATATAAATATTACTAGACTAGACTGTACTAAATTGTTAGGCACAAATTAAATACAGGCATTTTATCTCCCATAATGCCCTGGAATCTTTATTTAAACAAAGTAAAAATAATCAAAGTAAAGCTGTACAACAACTGTTCTCATAATGGGGCTACTAGAAAGTGCTCATGGCCATAATAGCATAGAAATACTTATGTTGCTGCTATCCACTTGAAAAAAAAACCCTAATTTATACCAAAAATGCATGGCAGACAGTTCAATTAAAGGCATTTGTATCATAGGCAATTTATGTGGTGCAACTAATTTAGTACACCACTAATATTGTTGTTGATTTTTAAATAAAGTGGGATAAAACTTTTAAATAGTGTAGACAAAGTCTAACTAGGAAGAACTGAAGATGCAAAAGGAAATGCCACAAACACAAACAATAGGGTTTTTTTTCACTTTGGCCCAAATTAATTAATTCACATGCATGTAGTTGAAATTCTTCAAATGAAAGCATAAGCAGAACAGTCAGAAGACTCAGGAGACAAAGACATGTGTCCTTCGGAAATAAGCCTGTCTAAGTATTCACATCAATACTTTGGCACAAAAGACAGCTTTTAATTATTTGGACAGTGTTTCCTGGTTAGACTGTTCAGTCAGAAAATATGTAGTTTTCTATTTTTAATACAGCCTGTTCCGCTCCCATGACTCACAATCAAAGAGCCTGGGCAGTGCTCCCCATAATTGTGAGCGTGTCCCTGTACAATCTGCGTGGTGGTCAAGAAAAGCAGTCAGGATCAGCAATGGTAAATGGAAAAAAGTTAAAAAAAAAAAAAAAAAAAGAAAAGAAACTATTGCTGTACCACTGGAGCACAGAAATCAATAACCATAACCCGGCAAAAATGAGCGATAACATTCAATGCTTCAATGACCTTTCAGTAAACATGATGTGTTGGTGTGTTTAATATATGAGCTACCTAAGGGCCCAAACACAACTAAATTCAGGGCTCAGTACACGACAGAGTAGGTGTGAGGTTGTCATTTCTCTCTCATCATGTATTTACATGCATTAAGTTGTCAGAGATGCCATTATAAACTGTAACTCCCTCCTGGGTGAAATCATTCAGGCATGTTTCCATCTAGCACAGCAAACGACAAGGAGAAACACATAGTAGTGATGCGTGGGTCAGAGTTTTTTAATGACCTGCACCTGTCTACTTGCAAAAACATTCATTAATCACTGACCTGAACCCAACCTGACTCGGAACGTTTCTGTAACTTGTTTATAAAGCCGTCAGAATGCTGCTTTGTCATTTTCTGACCAACCTACCTGCACCCATTACATAAGCTGACCTGACCTTTTCAGTTAATAAAAACAAATTATGGGACCAAAACACACATGCATTTGTTATGACAAAATACTTTTAGGCACAGTGTGAAGCTTTAGCTTGTAACCCATCATAAAGCAACCTAGAAATCAATTGGAGATTTTGTCTGTAGCTGATTTTGCTAAATTAAAAGTAATTAGACCAGCCTTAATATCTTAATACCACTAAAATCATGTGGCAGTTATTGTAGTGTAGTGTAGAGGGTAACATCGTTGTCTTTCACACCACAGACAGTGAAATAACTAAGCTCATAAAAAGGATCAACATTACAAATATTCAAAATAAACAAAACTAATATAGGATGTAAAGCCCTGTTGAAAGAAAAGACAAAGTTGAGGTGGTGCCAGATTTGCAGATCACTGATCTAGAGGACAGTGGCTTAATTATGCAGCACTGCCCCTCCAGCTCTATCTACCACTCTCTCTGTCTTCATCATATGTTAGGCAAGAAAATGAGTGGCCTGTTTGAAAAGGTGAAGAAGGAGATAAAGGAGTAGGAAGAGGTGTCATTATGTCTCTCTCTGTCTGTGAGAGGACGGGGGGGTGGTCCTCCTTGCGACAGGCCCATCTGTAATTCCCCAGGATGTTAATGAGGCCACCAGGCCGGTGATGAATGTTGAGGTTAAGCTGGAGGAGGAGCAGGGTCCCTTTATCTCCACCCGAACCAAACGCCAGACAAGACCCTCAAGCCGGCCCCATCCCACTCAAGGCACTGTCTCTAAGATCCATCACAGCCTTCGATTATTGATTGTCTGTCTGCAGTGAACAGCGGGGGCACCTGGAGGTCACAGCCTTCGTGTCTGATTCCATGCTGGCTCCATCAAGCCTGTGCCATTCCTCACAGCTACCCTCCCAGCGTCGCCCTGCAGTCAAGAGCCACAGCTCTCTGCCCTCTGGACAACCTTGCGGGCTGGCTGTTGAGCTGGATGTCACGCTAAATGAAAAGGGCCATATTTATCATGGGACTGAGTGGCTTGGGGTGGGGACAAATGATGTACAGTGCCAAACCACTCAGTTCAGCTTATTTTATTTATTATAGAGTTTCTGAAAGAGGCAAGACAGAAAGTTCAGGGCAATTGTAAGATCACTGCAACAACTTGGACTCACTATTCTCAAGAGGATTGTACAGATTGTATGTAGATGACAGAACTACCACTGGGATATGTGCTTTGATCCCCTAAATGATCTGCAAAACAATTAAGGCTTGGGAGGGATGTCATACAAATTCCACCTAACATCTGGAAAGCTAATGAGCTCACGAGTCTCTAAGTGACTCATCTGGAAAAATGTCAAGTTGAAATCTCAGTTGTGCCCTACACCTTCATGTTATTGAGGTCCTCAAGAAAGCAATTAGCTGTTTTGTCATGCAGTGGGAAGGATTCTGGTGTTTCTTGCCAAAGAATCAAGCAACAGTTCCTCAAGGCTTGAACAGCTACATGTATGTGTATGTAGGCTTAGGAAAGCCTAAATACACAGTGGTGGCAAAAGATTGACCTCCCTTGAGCGTATCTGCTTTGGAGGTAGAGAGAGAGTGGGGGGGTGTAACCTGATTTATAACCTTTATGGCAGACTCTGCCTCCCCTCTACCAGTAGCAGACCCTGAACCCATCTTTGATGGAATGCTTGCATTGTGAATTTCTGGTGGCGTATGACATGAATACCTACACTTGTGCTACACTAAATCAATCACTGAAACATACAGTTGGTTATTTTGTTCAAGTACTGAAGATATCCGCATTAGTACTTGAACTCAGTACATATGCATATAGTTTGTTTCACAGTAACAAAATGTATCACAATGACAATAAAACATTGTCCTATAACCCTCTATTAGCAATTGCTGTCATGTTGGGAATCCACCACCAGAAGAAAAATACTGGGTGCAAAAATCATTCAACATCTAGCGCCATTCCTCTTGCACTGGAAATATCTTTTCACTGGAAGTAACTTTCCAACTATTTTCACTTGTGTCTTAATAATGTATTCTTATCAATGTGCATGTCTTTGAGGATTTATAATAACTTAACATATTAAGTGCTTTGTATGAAACAACAGTTTTGTGCTTCAAAGGTTTCCTCTGGAGCTTCTTAGCAAAAAAAGAATAACTTTTTACCCACAACCTATTAGGACAGAACAGTTCTAACGAAAGACACTATTGTTAGCAATTTGGCAGCTGATTTGGATTTGACTTAGACAAGGAATATATATTGTGAAGTGGAAGCTGAGGCTATAAGTAGTTATGGAATTACAAAAGGACAGTAATCCTAAAATCCTAAAATCCTAAAAGATCCTAAGAATCTAAAAACAGTGCAAATATTGAACCTAAAATGGCATACCCAAGGCATGTGATATCAGCACTCAACAGCACTGAAAGTTTTGAATGCAATTCAGTTAAATTCAGTTCAGTCTTCTATATATAGCGCTTTTTACAACCAATGCTGTCACAAAGCTGCTTTACAGAGTCCAGGTTCGAGCCCTGGTGAGCAAGCCAAAGGCAACAGAGATGAGGAAAAACTCTCTAAAGCTGGGGGAAGAAACCTTGGCAAGAGCCAAGACTCAAAAGGGGAACCCATCCTCCTCTGGTTGAACTGGAGAGAGAGAGAGAAAGAGAGTCTCTGTTGGGAGACTAACAATAGAAGTCCTTAGTGTACAGCCTAATCACTGTTGTATAGATTGGCTAGTGGAGTAGGTACAGTTAAAAGTCAGTAGATTTAGCTTTTGTTGGAAGAGTAGCTTGAAAGTCTGTAATCCACTTGCTGTTAACCCAGTGTAGCGTGGATGGTGAACCCTTTCAACATGGCTTGAACATGAGTGAGGAGGTAACCCACGCAGTTACTCTAAAAACGCTCTTGTAGAGAGTGAGAATTCCCACCGGAAATCAGTGTTCTCACTTACACATACACCAAAAGAGATAACAACAAGGAGGAGTGAAGACTGTGGGAGAGCTCTGCCTGTATGAGGTAGCAGGCCCAGGAGTGCTGACAATCCACCATGATGCATCTCAGAAAGCACTGCAGCTGTTGGTTGGTCAACTCTGTCTAACCATTAGTCTGGGGGTGGAATCCAGAGACTACAGGTTGTATTGATCAGACAGCAGAAGCCCTTCCAAAATCTGGCAGTAAATTGAGGCCCTCTGTCTGAGATGATGTCCTGGGGGGACCCATGCAAGCAGACTACATTCTCCACTATTAAATCAGCCGTGATCTTGGCTGAGGGGAGTCCAGAACGAGCCACCAGGTGAACAGCCTTGGAGAAACGATCCACAATGGTCAGGATGGTATTCTTTCCGTTAGACTCCTTCAGACCGGTGACAAAGTCCAGCGAGATGTGTGACCAGGGATGGCATGGCATTGGAAGAGTCTGGAGGTCACCTAGAGATTGGTGGCCTTGGCAAGGCACACACATTCAAGCCTGGAGAAACTCACGGACATCATAGGCCATGGTAGGCCACCAGAAGGCTCTCCGAATGTAGGTCAGTGTCCTAGTGATCCCAGGGTGGCTGCCAAGAGTACACAAATGACCATATGTGATGACCTCTGGATGGAGTATGGTAGGGATGTAGAGTTGTCCAGGCGGAGTGTCTGTGTATGGTAGATCCAATTCCCACCACAAAGGAGATATGAGCAGATGAGGAGGCAAGATAGGCACAGGGTCAGCCCGGGGGCTGTCGGCTTCATGTTGGCAAGACAGGGCATCAGCCATGGTGTTCTTTGACCCTAGGCAATAAGAGAGACGGAAATTAAAGTGTTCAAAGAACAGTGCCCACCGCACCTGCCTGGGATTTAACTGCTTAGTGTTTTGCTAAGTGGAGGTTCTGGTGAGCCTTTCAAACTGTAAATAGGTCACCGCTGCCCTGGAGCCAGTGATGCCACTCTTCCAGAGCCCACTTGATAGCCAACAGTATGCGGCCCTACTCCGTATCGCTGCTGGGTGGGGTTACATTTTCTGGAAAAGACACTGCAAGGATGCAGTTTCTGGTCTGGACCTCCCTGGGACAGATTGGCTCCTATGCCCATATTGGAGGTGTGAGAATAAACTGACTCTTGGAGGGTTCTGAGAGGGGGTAAGAGATGCTGCAACCGAACTGAAGCCCTGGATAAAGCGTTGATAGAAAAGAGCAAACCCTAGCAAGCACTGGAGCTGCTTAACTGTCCTGGGTAGGAGCCAGATATGCACAGCATCCAGCTTCTGGGAGTCCATGGCCACACCCCGGGGAGAGATAACAAAACCCAGATATGTGGTGGAGCACTGGTGGGAAGCGCATTTTTCCAACTTGCAGTACAGTTGGTGTGCCAGCAACCTCTTTGACACTGCTCTCACAGGCTGAACATGTTCTTCTGAGTTGGTTGAATAAATGAGTACATCGTCCAAGTAGGCAAATGACCAATGGCCCAGCATGTCCTGCAAAACATTCTTAATCAACTGTGGAAAGACTGTAGGACTGTTGCAGAAGACGAAGGGAATCACCAAGGTCTTATAGTGGCTGGTAGGGGTCATGAAGGCCGTCTTCCACTCATCGCCCTACCTGATGCGAATGAGATTGAAAGCACTACTTTAGTCCAGTTTCGTAAATATGGAAGCACCAGAGACAGTGTCCAGGGCGGTACCTGTGAGTGGAAGAGGGTGACGATTCTGGGCGGTGATCTTGTTTAGCCCACAACAGTCTTTTTTCTTAACGAAGAAGAATACACATATTCCTCCATGGCTCGCTGTTGCCCCACAGAGAGTGAAAATACCCTGCTGCAGGGTGGTACCATGCTTGGCAGGAGTTCAATGACCAGCTCATAGGACCGATGAGGAGGTAGTTAGATAGCCTTCCACTTACTAAACACCTCTGCCGGGTCACAGTACTGGGTGGGAATCGCCTTCAGGTTGACAGTTGGGGCCCCTGGAGTCCATCTCAGCCATCACAAAGCTGAAGATAGGTCGGGCCCACTGCAGGACCCATTGTGGTGACCATGAGATGAGAGGATCATGTTGGAGTAACCAAGGGTGTCCGAGGATAATTGGAGGTGATGACAGGGTGGTGAGGAGTAGCTGTATCTTCTGAATGTGGTCATTGATGGTAAGGGTTAAGGGAGCAATTCGTGCAGTGATGGGGCTGTTAGCTAGGGGCCGACCCTCTATGGCAGTGATTAGGATCAGCTGAGATAATTCCTCAATCTTCACCCCCAACTGGGCAGCACAGTCACGATCGATGAAGTTACTGGCGGCCCCTGAGTCAACAAAAGGGGTGGCTACAATCTGATCTTAGCCATAGAGTGGGAAACGGTCTATAAGTTGGAGGTCTTAAACCTTAAAGACCAGACTCCCCCTATTCACCTGGTCTGAGCATTTCCCGGCCAGAGAGAGAGTAGAAAACACAACAGTGATTGGGGAAGGTGCAACAGGCACAGAGGCCTTTTTGATAGCATCTGTTCCTCTCCTCCGGTGTCCTAGTGGGCCCCAACTGCATGGGTTCCCCAGCTCCAGAGTGGTCCATGGTTGGAGGTGGGGAATTGATGATGGCAGGTAGTTCATGCACTAATCAGTGGGCATACAAAGTTATATTAACCCTTCCAAATTCAAAGATCAGGCCCAGTAAGTTCATCCTTTATCCGTGGAGTCAGGCCCTTGTAATAGGCCGTCCGGAGGTGGTAATGTCCCCCCAGGCAGTTTGCACCACCAGGGTCTTAAACTCTGATGTATACCAGATCACCAGATGGCCACCCTGCCGCAGGTGGTATAAACGAGACTCAATCCCCACCTCACTATCAGGATGATGGAATGTGACCCTGAGTTGGCAGGCAAACTCTGCTCTCAGGACCACTGTGGCCCACTCAGCTGCCTACCTGATGAGCAGGGAGACAAGAAGTGTGATTCTTCTCCGATTGGTGTTATAACGGGAAGGCTGAAACCCAAGATTAATGTTAGTAAAAAACATATTGCACCTCCTGTCTTTCCCACTGCACTTTTCTGGGAGTGCAAGCTGGGGCTCTGAAGAAGGAGAGGGAGAAAGGGGGGCCGGGGTATTGGGCGTTGGGGGTCAGCTCCTGATGAGCCTCCTCAAGAGTAGCGAGCCGCTGAACAAGCTCCCCACGGGTGACTACAGACTTGTGAACAGACACACGTAAAGCCACAACCTCCCGATTCAGCCCATTAATCATGGCCACCTGCCCAGCCATGGTGTCACACAGAGCGGTGAACTCCACTGGGTTCACAGCTGATGGCTCAGTCATTCTGTCATTCTTGAATGAGGCACTGGTAGTTATCCCAGTGTAGCGTGGATGGTGAACCCAAATGTGGCTTGAATACGAGTGAAGAGATAACCCACACAGTTACTCTAACCAAAAGTCACTCATATAGAGTGAAGATTCCCAATGAGAATCAGCATTCTTACTCACACACACAGCAAAAGAGATAACAATAAGGAACCAGAGTACTCACAGTAAGCTCTCAATACCTTGTTCCTGTTCATATAGAAAGTGACACGCTCATTTCCGGTCCCTCTTACAAGTCATGTGACTGGTGTGTGTGACAACAGAAACATCAATCTCCGCCCAAGCTTTGACGAGCAGTTGCTCTTGGATGAGGGAAGAGTAGGCCGCTGAGACTGCAGATCCGGAATAAAGTGGTGACCTGGGGCCCCAATGGTGATCACTCGGTCTGGACAAATGTGCAGCGGTTCCCCTCAAGAGCACAGAATTGGTACGGTTTAAGTTTACAGGGTATAATTTATAACTGTGCAAGACTCTGGTATACTTCACCATTGCAGCCTAGCTAGAAAGGACCAAGGTATGATTGACATGTGAGACACTACCGACACCTCACTCCACTGTCAACAAACCTGAGTAAACATGAGGAGTAGCGGTATGACAGCACCACCATCCCAGTTTACCAAATTCTCTATACCCATCACATTCTGTGTGGGGAATGTTACAGTGAATAAACACATCCGAGTGTCTCCCAACCAGAAGCCCTGGATGACCAGCCAGGTTCGCAAACAGCTCAAGGTTTGGAACTCCGCCTTCAGGTCAATGCTGTACAATGCTGCCAGAGCAGATCTGAAAAGGACAATCAAGAAAGCCAAATCTGACTACAGAAAAAACATAGTAAATCACCTCCTGAATAACAACACTTGGCAGAGGTGCCAGGGTATTCAGCAGATCACCAACTTCAGGGGGCAGAACCACGCAGCTGGGGACTCGAGCATTGAGCTTGCAGAAAAGCTGAACACCTTCACACGCTTCAAGACTCAAACTCCACAGCTAGCAGTGACACCATCCCAGCATCAACCAGCTTCCAGCTCCCTTTTACTGACTGTACAGGTACAGGACGTTAAATGGATGCTCAGCAGGGTGAACCCCAGGAAAGCGGACAGACCGGATAGAGTCCTGGGGAAGGTACTCGGAACCTGTGCAGACCAGCTCTCGCAGGTCTACACCACAATTTTCAATCTCTCCCTGAAGCAGGCCATCATCCCAGCCTGTCTGAAGTCTGCCACCATCATCCCAGTACTCAAAAAGTCAGCCACAAATAGCCTAAATGACTACTGCCCAGTTGCACTCACATACATCATCACTAAGTGCTTTGAGTGGCTAGTCCTAAACCACATTAAAGCCTGCCCCCCCCCTCCTTTGACCGACACCAGTTTGCCTACAAAGCAAACAGGTCAAGTCCAATGAATAGCATGAAATGGTACAAAGGACAGTGCTGAACTGCGAGAGGTTTAAAAATGGTAAGGTTACCCAGAAGTGGAAAATAATTCTGTAGCATCATGCAGGACTCTCTGGTATGTGCCGAGTTGGTCGGTTCATCCTACAGCAAGATAGTGACCCAAAACATAAGTCCAAGCTATGCCAGAACTACCTGTACAACATGGAGTGGCCAGAAGTCTCCAGACTTAAACCCCACCGAGCTGATTTGGGATGAACTGGACAGAGGAGTGAAAGCAAAGCAACCTATGAGTGCCACACACTTCTGCAACATAGTTGGGAAGAACTTTCTGCAGAATGAACAATGAGACATTGAACTGCTTGAATTTCAATACAAAAAAAAAACAGTCATTGCTGTCTGTCCACAACTTCATGTTTGATGTTTGTTGTCTATACTCTGTTTACTGTCTGCACTGTTCACTGTCTGCACTGTTTATTGTCTGCACTATGTCACTGTCTGTACTTGTTTGCACCACCAAATTTCATTGTATGTGTAGCATCCTGCTTCAGTACAATGACAATAAAGGCATATCTATCTATCTATTTATCTATCAAAGAGAATGAGTGTCTTACTCTTCCTCTAATTGTTTGAAGTCCCAAACACTGCAGTAACACTACAGTACAGCTCCTGATTTTTCTCCTGACGTTTCCACTGCAGACCTACTGGAAGAATATGCCTGATGAAGGATCTCAACACATTTCAGCATGCCAGTCCTCTCTCCCAGGACCTGAAGTGGATGGCTGCAAGAGAGCATGGGTCATTGTTTATTACAAAATTGTTTCTACTATGATGCAAGCCGCAGAAACATCAGAGACCAACAATTCATGTGAAAAACCCACACACATCCAGGCCACCTGTACACAGACTAATGGTTCAACTGTACACAGGAGGAGCTGACAGTGAGCATCCCCATCCCCCTGTGAAATGTAATGGAGGAGCATAATATCCTGCCATTGCAGCGTTTACCCAAATGGAAGCTTGATCGAAGGGGCTCTACCCACAGGGAAGTTTGCGAGGAGCTGTAATGGTGGAGAGGATTAGCAGTGTCATCCAGAAGCAGTAAAAAGATGCTGACGGAATTGCCTCTGCCATGTCCAAGCCAAACACTCCTTCAGCTTTGACATTCTAATGCAGCACTTTTTCAAAGGCACAAACGTATGTTAAAATATGTGTCAAGACCTTCCATGATTTCTTTCACCTTCTCATGTTGAAATGGCTGAGAAGCAGAAGACTATGTCCAGAAGTATGATTTATTTTTTACCAATACTCCTCCACACTTTGTGAAATAGAAACTGATTTTGTGATGCCATCTTCCAGAAGCCACTCCAAACACCTGCCAAAGCAGCTTCTAGTGGAACATACACTTTGAGCTGCCAGCATGTCTTTCTCCTCTGTGTTGTACACCCAGAGAAGATATATAACACAGAGGAATCATTTAAATTCTTTTTTTTAAGTTTATCTATTTTCAGTGCTTTTTGTGT
>JBBIGA010000022.1:21474-55373 GCA_037576975.1 Alestes dentex | reverse complement strand
GTGTGTGTGTGTGTGTGTGTTTGTGTGTGTGTGTGTGTGTGTGTGAGAGAGAGAGAGAGAGAGAGAGAGAGAGAGAGCTAGTGAGTGAGTGAGAGTGTGTTTGTGCAAAATCAAGTGCTCTATCCTAATATAGAAGTTTTAGCGTAATTAGCAGCCTGAGGGTACTAGGAAGTTTTACAGAAAGTTTTTATTTTTTCAAATTGCCTGAAGAGAGTATCTTTATTACTATTGATCTGGATATTAGCTTCTCTCTCAGCTATTTGTTCAAGCCCAGGAGAAATGAGCAAAAATTTACTCTTTTTTACATGCACTCAGTACTACAGAGACTGGGATGACCAGAGGTATGACAAAGAGTTCTCACAACACAGACCAGATCTGTATGAAATAACACCAAAACCTAGTATTGCATTATTTAAGGTACTCACCAATTGTGTGGACATTGCTCATTTTCAAATTTACAAAAATGTCCAAAGCTTTGAAATTAATTAGATTCTGATAAATGAATAAGCTTTTAGACTCCATTCAGCCTCCCCATGTTCCTTTTCAAGTTACGCAAAAACCACCTGTACAGCTGTCAGGCCAAAGTCTCTGGCCCTCACATTTTGTGCCCTCTCACATGGTCATTAACGTGGTCTCAAATGGCCATTCCATCTCGGTAGTTCTTGGCTTACGTGCCCGAAACCATGTCAGCTCATATATAAAATCTCATAGCTTTATATATTTTCACCTCTCTCTCTTTCTCTCTCTCTCTCTCTCTCTCTCTCTTTCTCTCAGCTGGCTGGTCAGCATGGCCTGCCAAACCCACAATGAGAAATGAGACCTTGTCAGATCTAGACTTCTGTTAGACCTTGCTCTGTTCTTGGTGTAGACAGGTGTGTATGAATGTTTGCAATCAAGCCTTCTAAGACTGCTCATACTTTCTAATATGCATGTGCACTGATATATCACTATAAATCTGAAACAATGTCACATATGTGTGCAGTGGAATACCACTTGTCCCAACATTGTGGCCACTTCAGATGATAAAAATCAACATGGCATTTGCTTCTACAGCACACTGCAAAAACAATGCTCCTAAATGAGCTAAATCTGACTATTTTGTGCAATCTAAGTACATCTGCCGGCAAGCCTAAATGATGATTCCATAAATATTTGCGCCGGCTAATGTCTCCCTGTTTTCCGTTGATAAATAATGCAGAGTATTTGCATCCTTAGAAGGCAATTAGTGTGTGTTTCCAGCAGTTCCACAGTCTGAGATGCACCCACTACAAAAAAAATTGTTTTATTAATTATTCCATCTAAATTGCAATTGTACACTAGACTAGACAAGTAAATGTGGAAACTGTTTCCTCTGACAGGAGGCAGTGAACAATATACAATGTGCACTTACAAGTATAACTGTGAGATAGAACAAAGTGCAAAAAGTGGCGGGAGTGTTGTGTGATGAACCTGTGGGTCCTGAAGGAGTCGATAATGAGGGGCTCTGCTGTCAGAGGGGAAGCAAATCAGCGTTTGCACGTTTCCCCCACAGTATCATTACAGTGTCACCTCACCCCAGGCGAGGCATGAAGGCAGGCCAGAGTGATACATCGTGTGTTGATGCTGCACTGCGAGGAACAGAGGGGTGCGCACTACAGGTGCTCTAGACAAGGTGTAGGTCTTTAATGAAAGTCAGCTTTGGCTGTCTGACATTAATACATTTGGTAGTTAATTCTATAACTAATGTAATAACAGTCTGGTCCTTCCCAATGGTAGCTTGCTGAAACATATGAAGAAAATCTGACAAGACTTTTACAAATGAGATTTTATTACTGTTTGCCAAAAAGTTCATGTACATACAACTGAAGACCAAATAGAATTTTCTGTTTGGTCATGTGTTTGGCACAGCAATGAAGGGGGTTAAAAGGCAGGTTACATGTACAAAGGCAACTTTAATGGGATACTATATAAGAACTAGAGGTACAACTTCTGAAATGTGTCCACAGCCTCTTTAGCAACCCCCTGTGACCACCAGTTTCTGAAGCACTGGCATTGTGCCGGCATATATGTATGTTATAAAGGTGCAGAGCAAGAGCAGAGGTGGAACTACAGTCTCAGATGGGACGGTGCACACTGATACTCACACGAAGAGTAGAACCTTGACAGACACTGACAAGGAAACAAACAGAAGTTTAAAGTCAACAGAGTATGTAAATCAAGCGCAAATGCAATTAATTACCTCACTGTGTATTTAATTAAGTCTAATGACTAAATGCCTAAAGGTTCACATAATTTGCTTCAGTGCTCACAAGGCTTTGTTCAGGTGAAATGCTTTGAATGTATAAAGGTGTTCTGATGTCAATGAATGCTTGAAAAAGGTACGAGGTACCAGGTCTTTGTTCTGTAACAGGCTTGCTTCTTGGGGCTATGCAACTAATTTCTTGTTCTACAGTTTAATGGTTCTTCTGAGGTTTGTGATAGTGTTGTGGGTTCTTAATGAAAACCAGATGGTCCTGAATGGTTCTTTAGTACCAAACCAACAAAACATAATAAACCAGCAAAAATAACACATCTAATCCTTTCAGGCCTTCTTACTTTTGCATGGTCATGTTGTTATTTCTGACAGTGGCATCCAAGTACTGCTATTTCTGACAGTGCCATTCAAACACATAGGCTGCATATCACAAGATCATCTCATGATTTCAGCTAATAAGATATGCCACTCAGATAAACTCTGTTATACAAAAATGGTATGAATTCAGTTCGAATATGGTCGCCTCTGTGGGCAGAAATTCCTATACATTTAATACCTAAAGCAGAAATCTCTTTGTAGGCAAGGCAAACTCTGCGATCTACTGGGTCATTAAAGGGTTTCAAACAATGTTTCAAATTTACATCACCTAAAGCATTTGCTTTAAAGCATAAAGCATTTGAATAAGTGGTGCACTGGAAAATATTTAGCTATATATATATAACAATGTTGCAAAAAAAACGAATTGAGAACAATACAGGAATCCCTGCAAATAATCCAAATCAAAAGCAAGTCAAAAACAGGTAAAAAACTGGAACAAGTAGATAACACCAATGGAACATTCAGTAGCGCATACTCAAAACCTCATAAAGAGGTGCCTTTAATTGCAGTCCTTAAACCTCCTAGTGGTAAGGGGTGAATGTGCTGCAACTGTGATTAAAACTCAGTGACACAGAGCATGTATGTGGCTGAACAAGGAGTAGGCTGGAGGCAGGTCTGACTCCTGCATGTACCTCTTTGCCCTGCATATATATGTATAAGCTATGAAGGGCAAAGCATGCTCAGAACTATCCTACATCAGGCAGTGTATTCCATGAGGTAGCTTTGAGACATATGAAATACTTCAAACATCTGTTTCCCATCACAAACAATTCTTTTTTTTTTTTTCTAGAATGGAGCATTTCACATCAACCACTCTGACTCTCTGAATTATCTTGAAAAATTGGAGTAAATTATCCCACCTTTGCGTTCTTGCGTGGAGACCACTTCAGTATCAGGGAAGTGGTCTCCTTTAGGATTCTTTACAGACTCCTACAGGAGTCTGAAGTTGGCCCAAAAAAAAAGGATTTCCTTCAAGAAATAAGTGAAAGAATAACAAACTGTTTCCAGCCTGAGTGTAAACATAGCCTTACAGTGTAAAAAAAAGTCAGTGGACATCACTTAATCACAAACAGTGATCATTCTCCTGCATGTAATAAAATTCTGTCCTGTATAAATTGTCATTGAGTCAAGAGCAAACTGCCCAGGGCTACTGCATTATTCATTAGCGAATATGTGTGTGGTGAACTAAGAGAGGGATAGACAGTTAACTCATGTGATGTGTGTGTATGTGCATGCCTGTGTGCCATTGCTCATACAGTATGTGCACATGTGTGTGAGTTTGTGTTCCAAAGTGAGAGTATCCTGCCTTCTCAGTCTCCCATGTGGCAGAAGACAAAGCAAATCAATGTTGGATGCAACCCAGCCCATATCTCCCCTTCGGCTGGCCTGAACATCATCGTTAAACTCGGGGGACCCGCTATCGCACACGCCTGAGAGGCTCCTGTGGGCCTAAACCAATTAGCGTGCCCTCTTTATCTGAAATGACCAATACATCAGTCTGCCCGTGGACTTTAAATTGGCCATGCACCCAAATCTATAACACGTGGATGAAGGACACCCAAGCCAATGATTAATACCAATTGAGGCACCTCAATAATTGTGCTGGATATATGAATGGGAAATGGGCGTATAAACCCAATCCATATCCGTCACCACTTCATAAATCACCTGCGAATCTGAGGAAATTGCGACCTGGCATCGGCACAGACCTGTCTTTCTGCACGGTAAGGGAAAGAAAACAATAATACCGCCGCTATTTGAAGAGATTTGTCTCAAAGTTCTGCAGTGTGCTATGAAATCAAGGTCTTTTTATCAGCATCAAAGCCCCTGCTGGTAGTGCAACAATATGGTTTGAGTGGCACACAAACTTCTAGGGATGTTAATTAAGCCTTTCGTCTATTGGAATTTACAATGTAGTAAAATTAATCTAAAATTCCAGTGGCACATGCATTATTAAGATTTTTTCCTTTTTTTATTGGAGCAACACTATAAAACACTTTGTTAGAGAGCAAATTAAAATGACAGGCATTTGCCTTGAATAATTTCTGTAGATAATCTCTAAATTGGGCCCAACATAATCAGGCAGGGCTTCATGGCGCTCCCATTTTTACCTCGTAATGCAAGATATAAATAAATGTAAAAGACCAAAAGAGGATGTGCCCGAAGGCACAAACTGTGACAACAAAGAGATGAAAAATTCACATGGATTTAGCAGGAGACTCTAAAGTGTATTTGGAACACATTGCATGCTCCATCCTTGCTAAAAGTCTCAAACTGTGCTACTTCTGCAAGTTTCTACTGTAATGGAAAATTTTCAAATGGATTCAGCATGCAAAACAGAATACAAATTGATCCCGTGTCAGAAGTTGATGATTATCAAAAATGCTGGCCAAGCCCCAGTATCTTTTCTAAGAGATACTTTGTTTCATAGCTGTTGAAAACACTCTTAATGTTCTTTTCCTACAGTCAAGCTCCTGACTGAGCAACCAAAACATTTCAAACTGCACTCTAATCAGACCCTATATTAATGTAATAGTTTGATGAAAAATCAAGTCATGCTAAGTTATGTTCGAAGTCCAAATTCTGTTTCTTTAGTTTAGAACTGGAGCTACTAACAGTCTGCTCAAACCACATCCAGCTGTTTATTAACATATCGCAGATTTGTTGATGATTATGCAAAAGGGTTTGTTTTTTCAAACCACATTAGGAGTAGTAATTTAGATCTACAAACGATTGTTGTGGTAAGGACCATCATAAATACTGGGGAAACTGAGTGTGGTTTGATCAAGTTTTGGTGATATATTTCCAGAAAAGATGGGCGAATGATTGACTTCCAGTGTTTGTTAGCAATGTTAGCCTTGCACCTCTGGTTTAAAACTAAAGAAGCCAGTTTTAACTCCGTTGTTTTTTTAACACTATTGTCTAAAGGGCAGTTGCAAAGAAATTAACTCTTGATTTAGAACAAAATTTCACTTTATTCTCATTCAGCTTTCAAATTTGCAACTAATTACAGCCATGTTCCATATTAGATTCTCCCCAAGAACATTTCCTTTTAATTGTCTCACGCAATTACCCGTGACTTCATGGCGAGAAGAATACTATCCTTTAATTGTCTTGTTTTCTCTGGAGAAACAAGTTGAGAGTGATGTCCTATATAATTACCAGAGTCAGGCCAAAAAATATCTTATAAAATGGTAATGATACTCTTTCAGGAATGCTTAACGTGAGGTTAATGAATAATTATTGTATGCTTTACTTTCTTATGCATAGAGAAAAAATCCCTTTTGAGTAATTAGAATATAAATCACAGATTTCCTCGGCTCCCGTTCCAGCCCTGGAACACTGATAAAAGTGACGGTGTGGAGCACAAAAAGGGAGTGTTCACTCCCCTGAGCCTTCAGTATATGGGACTTCGGAGGTTTCAGAAAGACAGACAGAGTGGCAGATAGACTGGCGAACAGTCAGGCGAAGAGCCAGAAAACGAGAGAGATCTTTTTCCTCAGCCCGTAGGGGAGGCTTCGTCTCTGAGACTGTGTTCAAAGCCTTGAATAAAGGTGAATCTTCCTCTGTGTTTCAGCACAAACTGGACTAGTGTATTAGCATTCAGAGCTGCATTCTCACCTCCCAAAATATTCCAGAATTGCTGGGCTTGAAAAGAAGACAGAGCACTTAAATGTCACTTTTGTCAACTTTCAAGGAACATGCGGGGTGGGCATACGACAAAGGTAAGTGCGTAGAATGGCTGCCACAGCTCACGCCAGGGCTGTTTACAGCTTTAGCGTAAGTGTTGCCTGCCATTGTCACTGTGAATAATATGGCACTGATCTCAGCATCTCTTGAAGCTCTGGCATTAATGAAACCCATGGCTCCAGCTCCAGCTGCTGACAACAGTCAGTACAAACAGCTTGAAGAAAAAGGCTACAGCAACACTCAAAGCCAATTCTCTTTGCTTTGCAAAGCGCCTCAGCTCTTAAAGCGGTACGGGGATGCCAAAGAGGATCATGCTGGGAAATCAGGGATATATGATGTGCTATGTGCTCTCCAGGATATTGTAGACCTGCATGGAGAGTGATTTTAAGTAGGCCTAATGTTGCAGTGAATACATTAATTATAAACAATTTGTGGTGCAATAAATGTTTAATTTAATATTTAAATCAATATATGCTTACATTATACAGACACCTTAACTGTAATTTTGTAATTGTGTACCTTACACAAATCTTTTTTGTTTGTTTTATTTTTGTTTTTGTTTATAAAAAACAATAATAGTAATAACAATGCACAGGACTGATCAGAGCATAAGAAACAGAGAATTTAGCTTTCTTTACTTTTTTATTACTAAGGAAGCAAAACAGGCTACAGTTAGTGTAAGGACACACATGGTTTGTGAGAAAAAGGGGCTGTAAAGTGTACAGCTAAATGTTGACGAATGCATGCTATGGACCGTATACACTACGGTATCATATTCTGTGTATTTTTAGACAAAATAACACAATGAAGAAATAACCCAGATACTGTTTTGAAGTCATAACTGTGCCATGTTGAGATGCTGTCACTTTTTCATCCCTGCCGAAGAGCAGTCTGCAATTTGATGATCTATCGATTATTATGTTACCATTTTTTCTTATTTTTGCATTAATTGATGACATAAATTAAGACTAACGAGGAATATGCTACTTGTGAACAAAAGCTTAACATACTGCTTACTTTAGCTGTAATACGCATGTTCTGCTGTGACAAGTGGTACACCTACTTGCGCAACATGCTCATTGACCAAGGTAAAAGCAAATCTAGCCTTAAGAGCAGATTTTCTCCCTGCCTGTTATATGGTGAACGACTGCAACCCTCCCAGGGTGCCTTGTCTCATTTGCTTGAGGCTGCTGCCAGCATGGCTCTCTGATAATAAAAGGACAATGTCAGGGGCCCCTACAGGCCCCCCTTCCATCCTCCCCTTTCTCGTGGCTGAAGCCGCCACTCAAATTAATCAGCCTGAAACTCCGTCATCCCTAGCAAGTCTGTCACCAGGGAGGCGAGTCGTCAGAGACGTTCCAGCCGTGGACTGCTGCGGTTCATCATTACTCCCACCAGCACCAGCTGCGGCCGAGAGTGTCGACTGCCAATTAGAGGCACCTATCCAAATGCTGCTGCCACTCCACTGCCATTCACCCCTCACAGCTCGGAGCACAGGTAACAGGGACATCTCGCTGACTGGGCAAGGTGCAGTTTCAAACAACCTGCTGCCGGTGATGCTGGCTGTCAAACAGTGCGTGTGTATGAGTCGATGATGAGGCACAGGTGAGTCTGGGACTGCGACGATTAGTTGCCAAAGTGATGTCCGTTATGAAAAAAATGTCATTGTGGATTTTCATTATCTGTACATCTTTCTTTTTTTTAAGTGCTATAAAGTTCTGTAATGCCTATTATTCCATACATGATACATGTAGTCTTTTCAACAGGTGAACTATGTTTTGGGATGTGAAGGGGATGATATGCTTACTTTAGTTTTGTTGTACCATACCAAGTTTTTTCTTAAAATCAGAAAACATGCATAGGCTCAAAATGGAATTCCCAGATCATGTGAATAGTGTCCGGTGTCTGCATGAAGGAGGAAATGGATCCCTCTCCCTCCCCTTGTCAGATTTTTTTCTACATAAGTGCTATCCTCAATGAATCGTCTTCGATGAAATTTGTGATGGGGTCCAAAAGGAAAGGAGGGCATAATAGTTACATTTGTCAACAGCAATTCAATTAGAAAAGTTATCACTAGTCACAGCTGTAGCTGCATGGAATGATTAAGTGTTTTGCAGAAGATGTAGGACTAGAGATGAAGGCTTGTGATACAGGCAAAGTGAAACATTAAAAGAAATAGCTGACTTTTGATAACCTTTCAAGTGTGTTTCAAGTTGTCATAAAACCTTCTTGGATCTCAGGGCTGTTAGATCTATCACTTCTTTATAGTAGCTTCCGTCAGGCAGCATACAGTCTGTGCATGATTAAGTTTTCATTCAGCACAAAATGTGATGTGTTGAGTTTCCCCTCACTGTAAGCATTTTGGTACCAACACCTCTGCCATGTTCAAACTCAGGAAAAATCAACCTGTTCTATTCATCTGGCCCCCATTTCCAGCTCTTATGTCTGAGCAGGATGCAAGACAACTGTGACTATGAGTGACTCCATGAGCACCCTGCAGGATTTATGCCCCAGCACTCTCAAAGCCCAAGGTTGTCATCTGCCGCTTCTCTGTTGCGATGGCTGCAAAGCTGCCGTTAAGAGTGTGATTAAGTGGTCCTCTCTGTCTCCCTCCCCCAAAACCCTGCGTATTCATGCAGAGGTGCACAGAGGTCACTGGCCCAGCGAGAAATCAACTTTACAGCCTTTTCCACGCTGGGGCTGTCATTACAGCTTTAAGTGAGCCTGCCATATTGGGACACATTTATGTGTCTCTGAGCGAGCGCTGTTAAAGCGCCGCTGTGCGACCGTGACCTGCATGGTCATGTCTGAGACACAATACAGAAAACAAAAACACAGTGCAACTACCTGGACTTATAGCACTATCAAACTAACATTTGCTCCAAGCAGTACACAGATCTATCAGCAACCATGAGCCAATTAACTAACACTTGTTTTGTTTCACACTTTCAAAACCTTACCCTGAACAAGTGTCATTCATCTTCCATTTCATTAGCAGAGCCATTTCTTCTGTGGAGCATGGTCTCCACATTTATGACAAGAGAAGCCATCCTGTGTCAGTAGGAACTGAGAGACTCTGTTGTTTCAATTTCCAACAGATGAGAGGCTCAAATGAGTGTATTTCATCTTGTGCCTGTGACCTTTGACGAATATCTAAGTGGAGCCACAGGGTTTTCTTAACATGCCAACGAGCCACAGAGCCTTTATCTTATCCCCAGTTACCAAAGAGGGGAGATAAAAGGAGACCACCTCTGCAGAAGAATGAGCAGCAGGACTTGCTTGCTCCTCACCCAGTTCATTATTCAGCAGGGAGAGTCTGACATCCAGTGAGCAAGACATCAGTGTCCTCGCTGGAGCACCTCTTCCCAATTGCTTCATTTCTGCTGCAGGTCTACTGGGGTTATAAATGATAATGACCACAAAAAAGGACACATTGCTATTAGGTTAAAGAAAGTGCACTACCTGTAAGTGCAGTGCAGGAAATGTGCAGTGCTTTAATTACATTAATGCATGGTATTTATGGAAAAAGCACTTTTGTTTCCACGAGACTATTTTGCTCTCTGAGATCATGTATGTCGTTGCCCGGGGCAACTGTGGCATCTCCCATTACTGAAAAGCCTTTGCCACAGGCAATGCAGTGTTGAGTCTCTCCATAAGATGAACAGTGTAAAAGCTTAAAGAAGGGTCTTGACACAGTGTTTCCCTCTCATCACCAGAGATCACAGCACCAGAGTCTCACATAGAAAAGTATAGCATAATTATACAGTCTCATCAACTGCCTGCAGCTTCGAATCATTGATTTCCTGATGATCTCCTCTTGGAATGATAAATTCTCACTTTGCTCCTTTCAGCACAAGTGGTGGAGCTCTTCTGCAAAGGCTGCTCATTGGACACCATCATGATTGTGATTGACCATATGTTTCCAGATGTCATGAGGGCCAACAAGGTCTCTGGATTAAGGCAGCTTCATGTCATAGAACAGCTACAAGTTCATGCCGTCATTTAAAGTTTATGAAGGTATTTGAATGCATGGTTCACATTGTTCTTGATGTATTCATAACGGGACAATGATAATACAGCTTTCAGTCTGTTCAAAATGGACATGAGAATATTTGATAATGCCACTGGTTGAAATGCATTTGAATGTGGGGTTCTATGGAAAAATGTAACAGGTGCCAGTATAATGTTATACTTGGATGGTGTTATACTTTTTTAATGCTCTTGTTCAGTTTTTGACAACCTGTCATGTACATCTTTTTAGTCATAATTTGACTGGCAACTTGATGGTGAATATTTAAACTCTCCTTGATTAACCAGATCATTAACCAAAATGAAACTGAAGGCAATTAACTGAAGGACTGAAATGCACTTTATTAATTTATAAATATTTATTAATCTTTACTGAGAACAGCCACAACTGTTTCTACAGAAATTTTCATTTTAATTTTAAACAGTCAATGCAACTGTTTATACACCATTATAAACCTAACAAAGGAAACAAAAAAATGCAAAAAATCTCTCAATCTACATGAAAACCATTATTCTTTATTTGGTGTTCTTTAGCAATTTAGGTAAAAAAAAAAAAAAACTAAAGGCATTAAAGGAAAATAGCCTGTAGGAAATGTATACACCAATCAGACACAACATTCAAATCAGTGAAAGATGTGAATAACATATTGTTATTGTTACAGTGGCACCTGTCAAGGGGTGGAATCCATTAGGCAGCAAGTGAACAGTCAGTTACTGTAAGTGGACAGTACTACTGTAGCAGAAAACGCTGAAAATTGGCTGTGTGCGAATGGTGTCAGAACACACAGTGCATCAGGGCGTCCTGTGTAAGGGGCTGCAGACTGGTCAGGCCGGGTGTGTGGCTGTGTCACTGACCACAGGAAACAATGGCCTCAGTGGCCATGCCACACTGCAAAGTTGTTCAGGAGTTGTTTGACAAGTGTTCAAAGTGTTGACTTGTCCTCCATTTTTCCCAGATTTCAATCAGACTGAACATCCAAGGAATATGCTGGACAAACTGGTTCGATCCATGGAGGCTCCACCTCGCAACTTACAGGACTTAAAGAATCTGCTGCTGATGTCTTTGAGGGGGACCTTTGCAGTACTAAGCTGATGGTTTTAATGTTATATATTGGACCGCCCAAATCCACCAAAGCAAGTGAACACAGTTGTGCACGTCCTTTTATAATAGTTTGGTGTCCTTTTGTGCCTTCATATCCACATTTCAGCTTACATATTTGGTGTCTCAATTCAGCCAAAAGAATCCTTAAATACAACATACAGAGAAGGTCGTATACCTTGAAAACACCATGTCACCTCAGTCTCCCACCACTGAAAGCCATAATTGTGTGTCTGATCAGAGAAAGAGAATATGGTAGCCTTTTATGTTCCCTATCCAATGAAAGGACAAAAAAAACGGGAGACAGTGAGGAGAGTAATAATGTACGCCCAGAGCTAGTTGATCCTCTTCCTTTCCATCTGTCCAGAGAGCGCTGTCACTTTGCTGAATCACAGGGGAATTTTGAAGGAGACTGATGAGAGAGTCTAGGAAAGAAAATGACTAAGTGTGTAGCGATACCGAAAAGCAAGGATTTAACAGCAGAAGACACATTATGGAACAAAAAGGCAGACAAAGTACCAAACAAGACCACATGACCCTTCTAGAGGATGGTATCCAATCACTGGATGGGCTAACTGTTAGACTTGTTCCTGTTTTGTAACTTCACAGCAAAATTACCTATGTTAGATTGCTATACTGCAGATATACCTCTGACAAATGAATGTACTTCAGGCTATGTTGCATGCAAAAAAAAAAACCCCAAAAAGCCCTGGTGTCCAGTTCCATGTTTTATTTTTGCAATTTGCTTACCGGCCTATGTTCTTCTCAAATGACCAGATGCCAGCGAGACAGTAGGACACAGCAGCATGCTAACCCTGATCCAAAAAGTGGCTGTTAGAAGCTTCATTCCTCTGCAACACATTCCACCCAGCCTCTCTGAAATGCATCACTGCCAAGGAACAAAGCGCACTATGAGATGAAATCACCACAGCCCTGCACTCAAATTATATTTCAGCATTACACCACCTGAAAAATAGTCATTGCAAACTCCAAGTCATGCCTACAATAGCAAGTGAGAAAAGACATTACTAGGAACAAGATTTGTACTTGCAGGTAAGAAGCTGCACTTTTGGCAGATTTTGGCAGATGTTAAAAGAAGGATTATGTACAGTACTTTACAGAGACAGACACCACATTAGTCTCATTTTTAGTCAATGCCAGAGTAAGAAGCTCATTGCAGAGACCAGTTCGTTATTTATTCCCCCTTGCTGCAGAAATGGGAGCTGCAACAAGTCAACTGATTGAGATAATATGTTTCGAGTGTCCGTAATGCCACCTTAAGTGCCTCTAGAGGAGTGCAGCAAATTAATAGTCTCTATGGCTTGATCTCAGGCAATTACATTATCCACTGATTTATGAAACAACAGTCGCAAATGGCACAGTAACCTTGAGTCTTTGAAATGAAAAGTGAAATGTGTTTTTTGTGGATTTCAACTGGCAGACGGGAAGGACATCTAAGGCAGAGGATTAGTCTGGGAAAACATCACCCTACATAAAAGTTCTGTGTTCTTATGCTTAACAAATGCATGCATAATAAAAGACAGCATTTTACATCAAACCACTCTTTTACATTTCAGTACACAGAAAATGCAAAGAACTGGTAGTTTTATCATTTGACAAAAACATAAAAACAGAAAGACATAGAGATTAATGAGCAAGTTCTAATTACAGCATTTTATTGAATGTTTTTAACGATAAAAGAAAATAAGTCTTATAACTCTAATTGCCATCCAGGGATGTCTTCGGGGAAATCCGTTTCAGTGCCATTTTAATAGAGAGAAAGTTAAAGTTTATATCAGCAGAAGAATATAAAAACAGACACAGAAAGAGACAAAAATTGTGAATTGTACCAGGCTTAAAATTATACCATGTACAGTCAACTTATAGTCCAGTGTACATTACATTTTTTAAATACATCTATAATGCTCTGTGTGATTGTATGACAGTAAACAATAAAAATGAACAAAATTTCACCACTACTGAAAGACATTTCAGACAATACCAGGGCTGAAGTGGACCAATCTTGGACAAAATTCCTCCATAGTTATGATGGTCAGCGTTGCAAATTTATAAGCATATTTGTGATTCTGATTCTAGAACAGCACTCCTTCTCTTGACATGGTTTGTGAAAACAGAGCCTGTTGTCTAAAAAGGCTGCCTGCAGTGTTTAACTACACAGTGAAGTTTTGTTCAGTTTTATAGCTCAAAGTCATATAGTGTCCTAAAACACATAGACAAGTCTGCTTCTTGGCTCCGGTTCTCCAGTCCAGCAAAATTTAGACTCCAAGCCTGTCTCGACTACATGTGGGGGAAGTTGAAAATGAGATCTTTTAATTCCTTTAACTAGTGTGTCAGTCATATCTTGTAGATTTTGCATTTATTGATGGCTTTATTAGACTTTCTGTTTTATTTCTGTTGGTTTTCAGAGTTTATTACAATGTATTTTGCTTAAAGCTTATTCTCAAGATACCACACTACTTACAGGGTTCACACAGCCTGACTTGTTAGCATGCACACTAAAATGAAAAGCAAGATGCTCCACGTCATTCAAGCTGTGGCAACGTGTGAAACAGGCCTAAGACTGGCTGTCCACTTTCCAAAAATCAGACAATGGGTGTCTGAGGGACAACAGTTTTCCCTAACAGCTCTTTGACAATGAATCAATGCAATTGCACAGTTCGCTTCACAACAACCAGGCTACATTTTGTCCACCCGCAGAAACAGGCCTTATTAAGTTGCCTGTAAGTAAATGCCCATTGTCTCGATGCATTAATAGTGTCTTGTGCTCCTCAACGAGTCAAGTCCATTCTTTTTACCCTGTCTATATTCATTTGATCTTTCATCCCTTGAACAAAACTCCCCTGATAGAAAAACGAAGCCACTTGCATAGTCAATATTTAATCGACTGTGACTCGCCGTGATCAGCCAGCTGCCCCTTATTGCTCAGGGGACGCACGAAGGAAGAACAACAAATGCTTTGACGGACATTTCAGATGATTGGCTTCTCTGTAGCTGGAAGTTGCCATGAGCTTGTGAGACCCCAAAGCAGATTAAAGCAGGGCCTGGATTCTTTTTTAGTGTTTTTTTTTCTCTCCTCGCAGCTTAAACAGCTTGTGACAGTTTGCCGTCTCGCTGCGCAGCCTACAGAGGCTCGTGCTGCCACGCGAGAGCGTCCCTGATACCGCAGTTACTAGGCGACTGGGCCTTGAGGCCTTGCATCATTGCCAGAGTTCTGACAGGGAGGCCTACCACAGGAGAACATTATCTTTAGGCCGCTTCGTATGCATTTCGTGGCAATGGGCCGACTGCAGCATTTCCATTACAAAAGGTAACGAGGATAGGATTGAGGTGAGAGGCCTAAATCCCTTGAGCGCACCATGCTGCACTGGAGGAAAGCTCCACAGCAAGCTGACGGCTGCTGCTGCTCACTGCTTGTCTTCTGCAGCTGTTGAGTTGTCGAGTAGCTACTGTGCTGTGTTTCAGAGAGTGGGAGAGAGCGAGGACTCATCAGCAGACACACACACACACACACATACACACACACACGGACTGAATATTAATGACTTGCCTGAGCAAAGTGGCGGAGCACTCTGCTTTCACCTCCTTAAAGAAAATGACTCATCCACTCTTGGATTTTTTGCACCTATTAGCTTGTCACTCTGGTAATAAGATCCTGTTTGAGTGGCGAAACACGTCTACTCCAAGCTTGCAATAGGTGCTAGAAGCGCCGGGCCAAGCAAATGAGGGTAGAATCGACCTGATAATGTTAAAAAACTGAGCCGATAAGCATTAGACATAAAAAAATGAAGCGGAGTCAGCCACATGCAGTGTTGTTCTGGTGCATGGAGCCATCACCGTGCATTCAGAGCAAATTCCCAGATGCCACGCCAGCTATGTATGACATAGTGCACATATTGCATGAAACACCTCAAGGCACAGTGGGACACACACAAACATGCAGGTCCAAGCCATTTGCTCCTGTTTAAAAGCAATGCCAAGTTTTGCTCAGAGCAAATGTCATATATGTCTGTGCAAGCATTTTTTTTCTTTTCTCCTGACACGAAGTCGGAAAATAACACAGCCACAGTTTGTGCAGGCAAACAAAAGCTGCCCTATTTAAACAGGGCATAATATATATAGGCTGTTGGTTCACGTGTGCCTTAGGGTCCTGCCTTGCTAAACAGACGTGAAGGACAGGTGCAGCAGTAGTTGTGCTGCTATCAGCAGAGAGAGTAATGAATGAATGATACACTGAGGCAGTAATTAGAGCTTGTGTGTTAATTGACCAACCAAATCATGGTCTATCTTTATAACGCATACTCAGCTCTGCCTAGCATCAATTCATTAATGGCACTTTGCTTGGACAAACTTCTTTATGATAGAAAACATGTTGTAAATGGTTCTTAAACATTTGCCAAGAGTGTAGACAATAGTTCTAAGAATTCTCATTGTATGATGGATAAAATAGTAATGGTGGCACAAATTAGATAAAACTGCTCTTAGTTTTAGCATTTGGACACATTTCATGTTCAGTGGCGTGAGATTTTTGAGCAAAATCTGCTCAGGTGCTAGACAGATTAAATGTTTAATCCTCTTAAGTAGGCCATCTTCATCCTATGTTTACAGGATTTAATTGGGTGCAAGTGTGTCTGTCGGATGAGGCAAATACATGTAAATAAAAAAAAAGTAGAAATCACACACACTGAGACACAAGATGGGTATTCTAAAGGCAACCAAAGCAATAACCTCTGACTAGTGCTTTAACGCCTTCAGAGGGCAGCAGACAGTAATGTTGGTTTATCTGAGCTTGAGCTCTTTCTGTCACCTGTTAAGAGCTATGAAGTATCGACAAATATGTAATAAGATCATTTCAGGCTCATATTTTAAATCAATTTAACTGTCATTCACAAAAAAAACTTTTTATTCACAAATATTTTTAAGCTGTACTGTAAAAATACATTTTACTGTAGAGATCCAGGGCTTTACAGAAAACAAGTTGTGATCCCTCGTCTATGCAATTAAAATTTTTCCGTTAAAGAGCTTCCACATAACGCAAATGTTATTTACCCATTACATACTTTTTTAGAACTGCACATCCAAGCTGAGAATGCTAAAGGTTAGCTGTATATTCACTCTCACACACATACACTCACACAAGCCACACAAAGCAATTCATATTTCCTAATATGCTGCAATGGGTGATGACAAAAGAAGGACAAAGACACTGGACAAATGTTTCTATTTTCAAGCCAAGAGCCCCTAGCATATGTGCAAGAGGGAACACAGGGCGCTGGCTGACAGGCTAGGCAGGACATGACAAATGACCATTAATACATACACACGGGTCAATTGTGGGGGGTCACTGATTAATTATCACAGACAGGCTAAAAGGGGATACAGATGTCGAGACAAGGGCCCATAGAGATGATTAAGAGGGCTTAGGTGATGGCTGCCAGGGTTTCTATACCTCACCGATACAACAACTGCCTGATCCATCCACGATCAGCAGCCATTCAGTTCCATCCAGCAGCCATCCAGTGACCTTCCCTCTGCTTTCAGCCCGAGCTTTGATTTTAGAAATAGATGCAAGGACGCCACCCTCTAAATGTTCGCCAAGGAGACACCATCAGGGATATTAAATTAGGTGAAATCATATTAGCGGGCCGGAAACAGGGAATCTGAACCAGGTGTATACGTAGCCATGTTTACAGTATCACAATGTTCTTATGCTTTCTAAGGAATCATCTAATAATTTCTGAAAAATGAAATAAATAAATAAGTAAATAAATACATAAAATATCTTGAAATATTAAATCTTTTTTATGAAAACAAGCGCTCATGAAAGTCTAACTAAAATCAAATGTGACCTTTACCTTGTTAGTCCATGTCCCTGACAATATTCAGCATGATTCATTATATCATTTACAAGACAAAATTAATGTTTTCCAGTAATCTTTCATCAAAATGTAAACCCCATGGGGCTTAGAATGAATATGCAAAATTGGGGCATTTAATGGAACTGCAAAACTGGGACATAGAATGAAACAGCAAATTGCACCCTAATATACTGCTATATCTATGGCAAATTCTAAAAGAAAAGTTCAAAAGTTTGAAACTGGCTGTCCTATTAATATCTGCTGTTTTTTATGCAATAATTTAACTGGTGACAACTGAAGTATAACTGAACTATGTGTATTGATGTCATTAGGTCAAAGATGCCCAAGCTACATTCAGTATAACTGTACAGCTTTATTCATCATTGGGTGCATTTAAAATGTCTTCATTTGTAATAGCTCTTTCTCATTAGTTTTAAAGTAGTTGTCATAATAATCATTTCAATTTGATGAAGGACAAGGTAGGATGTAGGACAAGGTAGGATATCAAATGTGAAACTTACAGGTACGTAACATTAAAATCAATAAAACAGCGAACAAATAAAAATATTCACAAGGATGTGATACTTCTGAACTGTATTCGTACTTGCTTCAGTATATTTTGCGACAATATTTTGCATCATTTGGAGTGTAGGAATTGTTTTGTTGCTTTTTTAAGTGAAAAATGAAATAGTAAAATATGCTAAATTTTCTGAAAAATGTATGCACACACACAAATATATGTATATATATATATATACATATATATCATGGCCTGTGCCATAACTTTTTGCATACAACTTTAAACTGAGTGCCAGTTTTTGCATACAACTTTATCTTCAAAAGCACACATTTCAGATATGACATTCTGATATAAAACTGGAGAGAAATATTTTGGAGGAATTGGAATTTAAGAAACGAGTACATTCAGTGAAAGCTACTGTGCCCAATAGATATCAGATAGCTTCTCACAACAGTAATGTTTGGTTGAATGGGTTTACAGAAATCTATTTGAAAATCGCACTGCTCAGATTAAGATGCTGTGCATTGGTTAAAAAAAAACTCCTCATATAGACCTTGAACCTTGAGGTTTTCCATGCACTTTTACACTTTGTTCCACAGCTCATGTTTACCACACAGAGTAAAAAATCAATTTCCATCATTTCACTTTGGGCTTTGTCCAACTTTGAGCGCAGTAATCACTTGGCTTAATAATCCTCTGGAGTCAACATGTTGTGTCTAAATATCTTCCCTTTTGCTGTGCATGCCCTCATTCATACCTTTCCTCCTGTTCTGTAACCAGCTGTGCCAACCATAAAATCTTCATTGGTCTTAAATGGCAGCAGAGGAAGCTTGAAGGTGGTAATCAATTAATGAAGGTATAGGATACAGCCAGCATCATCTTTGTTCAGCTTCTTGTTGGAAAGACTGTTCTTCCTCAGCGGCACATGGCTGATGCCTTTCTTAAAAGCACATTTTTGCAGCAAAGAAGAGCATAAGTCTTGTATTATTGCACTTAGACAGTGTTATTGCACATGTTTTAATAATGAACACTAGACAATAAAGAGAACACGGGTGCTAAAACTGGAGTGTAGAGGCTTAGAATCCAGAATCAAAGATTTCTTGTCTAGCTTAAAGTTTCCAGCACATCTTAATGACAGCAACCCCAAATAACTCTGGTTCCATTATTCTTCCCCTCCCGGCAGTTGGTTACTTGGACCTAAATCGAATCTAATGTTTAATGCCATTATCCATGCTAAATTATAGTTTTGTCTGGCTTTGAATTAAAGGAGAATTCTACAGCTTCCACCAAGAGTTCTTAAGCTTTATGTCACGTCCGGGTCTGGCAAGCTCAGGCATGAGGCACACATGCAGACTTCTTTCTTTTCTTCTCTGACTTTATTTAACATTTTCACAAACAAAACAGGCTCGAGGGCCGACTGATACGAACTGAACAAAACACAAAAGGATTGAGGACAGGGTAAGCGTGAGGGACCAAGGAAAACTAAACACAAGAACTTTAAATACCCAGAACAAACTCAAAACATCTGATACAAATTTCGCCTCATCCCTGGCAGCTGAGACACGGGGATGAGGCCACCCCCAGTGACAAACTAAAAGTCCACAAACTAAACTCAAACAGTGGCCTCTAGCGGCCACCTACTGCCACTGCCTCCAGGCGTGACACTTTAGTGGGTAATTGCATGGATTCTTCAGAATTTCAGTATAACTAAATGGGTAAGATGTAAACAAAGTCATTCAGAGTAGACTGACATGAAATGCTCGACGTACTAAGTCAGCAGGCCTGAAACAAGCATGAAATTTAGCTGACAACTCACTGCCACAACATAAAAAAAGGAATTTAATTGTCCTTCATTGTTAATTTCATGGAACTGTTTAAGTACAAGCCTAAAATTGCCAAATTAGTGGCTTGCTTTCTAGATAACTAGCCTAACTGTAGATAGTACTATGTGGTACAGACTTGAAATAAAGTGCTTAACTAGTTTTCATCTGTGTCTACAGTTACACAGAATCACATGCAGTCAAGTACAATTGCTCTTGAGTATGCTTAGCTAACTTACTACATTACTTGCTGCAGCCTTCTAAATTAACTTTAAAGATGCATCTCAGTGACTCAGTTTTATTCCCTTTTTTATACTTATTTGCCTTAACCCAGCTAATGAAAACACACCAAATCCACATTCCGTTTGTTTTGCCGATTGTGTAATTTTTCACACTGGCGGTAATAGGGACCAGATGTGTGGAACATATAATGCCTCTAAAAGCTGGATCACAGATTCACATATGCGGGTATTACATTAAGTGGTTTAAATACATTGCCTGATGCCTGAGACCCTTTTTTTGGTGAAGGAATAGCCCTGTATAATAGTCCTATTCTTTTTAGAGAACCAATTTTTTTCTTTCACCACTTTTTTATCTTATACTCAGGCACCACATTTATGTTCACTGGATGTTTTGGACAGCAAATAAAAGGGCCATATTTGCATTGTAGACATACAGACCATTGCCACTATTTTAAAGAAGTCCAAGTCAGCTCACTCTACAAAGCACCATTTCATATCAAACCCCTCTGAATGACTTTGTTTATAACTCAATGATTGAATTATGCAGAAATGTTTTTTTAAAGATCTCTAGAAATCCCCCTTTGGTAGAAAGCCATTTAATACAGCCAACTCAACCCAAATGCGTAGTGCAACAACAGTAGCTAACGCAAGTGAATCTCTCAGCCATTCTTTAGCAAAAAAGGTGCCCATTTATCTTCCTGAGCCAAGCACGACCCGCAGCGTCTGCTTGTCTAAAGATCACCCCGCCTCCGTCCAAAGTTGTGTAACATTTCTAAATCAATTAAGATTTTAATTAATGAAAGGCAGCACAAGTGGCGACGAGCAGTGACCAGGGGACAGTGGAAAAATGTCAGTGGCAAAATTAATTAAGTAAAAGGGTTTGTGCCAATTCGTCACAAACAATCTGAGGTGAATCAGCGTACTTTAGCCTAAGTACTAACAATTAATAAAATTATGTGTGTGTGTAACTTTTGAACAGGATTGCCTTAAGATTCTTGAGCTTTGTTGTGGGCTCCCTAGAAGATGTATAGAGTCTGTATGGTGCCTTTTTTTAGTGCTGAGCTCTGAGGAGGCACTTGGCTAATTAAAACAAAAGCATCTTTATGGCTCTCAGCGGCCGCTGTGTTGTGTGCACGCCGAAAATATCACAGGTGTGAAAATGCAGTGGCGCACACATAAAAAGGAAGAACATCTTGTACATGGCCTCTGGCTTTGGACATGACTCAGACCACTAGTAATATGATCAAATGGACGGTATATTATAATTGGTAGTAGAACTACATTTACTCTGTTCTACACTCAGAAAACACAGAACTGGTTCTTGTATTATTGAGAAAACAAACAGAGGTTATAGTTATACAGTAGCTCATTTATAAAATGTGTGTAAAATGTCAGAGCTGAAAGAAAATAATTATCCTAAAGGGTAATTAAGCCAAAGTCAATCAAGTTAAATAAGGGAGTGAACTGTGTTTTTCCAAGTCCCCTTGGATTTCCACCTGGCATCATGAGATTCATAACTAAATACAATAATTTTGTTGTAGTTAAAATAGGATTATGTTTTATTATTCTATTGAGTTAACCTTTTTGATGATTTCATCTATATTGAGCATAACATACATTGTTCCCATTGTTTCATACCCTCTCTTGCCCCTGGCTGTAAGAGTAAGTTACTATATTTTCAATGCTGGGTGGTTTCAATCTGAGTGGACATTACAGTGACCATTTTCAAACCAACGCTATTAAGATAAGTCAGATCAACATCAGTACAATAGATTAAAACATACCAAATCAAAGTCTGAAATTATAGCAGGTTAAGATGAGTCAAAAAAGGACCAGTCCAGTTTGGAATTATATTGGGTATGCCCTGATTTCAGAGAAAAAAAGAAAAAACCTTTATTTAAATTAAACAACACGTTATTATAGTGTTAATGCGCTGTTTACTTAACGCCGACAATTATTTTATCGCGTTTTCGCGCGAGTAAGGCGTCCCATTACTTTTGTCCATAGGTGTAAAGCTGCTCTGCTGGGTTGAGATCAGGTGATTGACTTAGCCATTGAAGAATATCCCATTTCTTTTACTTGAGATACTCTTGTGTTGCTTTCACAGTATGTATTATCGATCTGCACTGTATTGTGCCCTCCAATCAGTTTGGCAATCAGTCCCATTACTTTTGGCCATATTATATAGACAAAAGTAATGGTACGCCTGACCATTACACCATTAGAGACTATAATGACTCTGCATTCAGATACATAGACTTTAATATGGAGTTGGCAATAATGGTTCTGCCCCCCATGCTCTGGACTCTGATGGGAACCTGTTAATCTATTACAAACTAGATAAAACGTGAATGCCCTGCAGTGGCAGAAAGCTTTGGTTTTATATTTGATTTGATTACATTAATGTTTAAGTTGAGATTTACAGAAATATTTGAACTGCAGCTGTGTCACTGTGTTAAAGGGAACGCTGCTGTTAAAAAGGTCCTTATTGTTTGCAAACAAAATGATATTGCAGTTTTGTTCATATCCCAGATAGCACACATCCGTTGAAATGATACTGATTCCATATCAGACAAAGAGGATCTTCATTGTTGATCCAGCATTGATCTTGCTCATTAAGACCTTCTATTCAATGTTGAAAAATCATCCATTTGTGGATGGATTCAACAAGGATTCAACATCGTTTCAACGCTTGTTTGGCAAAGGTGCTTTCAATGTTGGATATTTTCAGTAATATCAATGTTGATTCAGCATCTTATTTTCAGTGTTGAAAAAGTCACTTTATTTCAATATAATTAAGGTTTTGTTACCATTGAATGTTCAATATTGAAAATCTAACCAAAAATTGCTTTAGTTTCAACGTTGATAATTCAACACTGACCATAAATCAATGCATTTAACCATAATTCAATGTTAAATCAATAACATGGTGTTATCTGGGATAGCAGTACTTTAAAGATAAAAGTACGAAATGCACTACTTTTGAATTAATTATTTAATTTTGCATATAACAATGCGATCACAGAAAACCATGCGATTATTCGCGATTTAAAAAATTTAACTGTTGCCCAGTATTAATTGAAATGCTAAAAAACAAAACTGAAGCTGAAGTCCTCTCTACAGGCCCAATGAAAACAGATACTTCTGTATTTATTATGGCTGTTTTTCAAAATTCTGATTCTAGATTAGCACTCCTAAACCTGAGGTGGCTTTTGAAAACAGATCATCAACAAGGCTGCCCACAGCATTCAGCTACATATTATAGCTCACAGTAATTCATACTGTGTCCTAAACCACCATGAGTCTGTGAAGAACTGGAGATTTCCCCCTGGAAACCTTTTGAAATACTATTAAATTGATCTTTTTGAAAGGTTCACAAAATAAGGGATCTTCAAATTGGGCTTTGAAAGCAATGGCAAAAGAGTAAACAATAAACGTGGCAAAAGAGTAAACAAATGACTCTCAAGCAAGGTGTCACATCTGTGCTGCCTCCGCCACGCCCCCAGCGATCTGAGTCGCTGATCTACTGATCCGAGGTTTCCCTGACATGTCCCCACTCCCTCCACATGTACGTTTGTTTTGGTATGGTGCACTGCCTGGCAAACACACCTGTCTTGTGTCTGCCCTTGTGTTCTCCCTAATGATTATCTGCCTCAGTTTCCCCTTGTGAATCCAGGTGTCTTGTCTTACTTGTTAACCCAGTGATTACTGTTTTGTCCATATGATTGGTCTGCGTGTTTGCATCTTCCTTTTAAAACCCGCAGCCGATCCAGTGGCTCTGCTTCCCCCTTTGTGGAGTAGATTAAGAGCTACCCTCTCAGTTCTAGTCTAGTAGGCTTTGACATAGCTCCCTCTGTCTCTCCTGTATTTCCAGTGTTAACCAGCGATGTGGAACCACTCACTGGCTGGACATTTCCCTGTGGCTGACGCATGTTGCGGAGTTTCTGTTACCCCTGGGTTCCTTGTGATACCGAAAAGGGAGTAAAAGCGAATATTGGGTCCAACTCATTTCAGAAGTGACGTCTTCGTGACCCCTACTGAGAGTAACAATTATCTTGTGTCCTGAGCAACGAGGGCAGCTCCTGCATGTCTGTTAAAGGACGTTTCTGGCTTTCAGCTAAGACACTGCTTATCTCTCAAAGACTGTGTGAACCTTCGTTTGAATTAAAATACGTTTGTGTTCTGCACTCCTGCATTTGTGTCCTCCTTCCCCATGCCTCAGAATATGACACAAGGTTACAAAATTAGTGAAATAATCAAAAGTGAAATATCAAACTTTGTAATGTGCCAGACCCTGTGTAAAAACAATAGTCACATTTCAGCTACCAGACTTTCATCCATCTTTTGGAAAGGGACCTTGCCTTGTACCTGAGGTACTGTTTAATTCAAGTAACAATACTTTTACTCAAGTAGTTTAGCCTTCTTTTCCCATCTCTGGCAGTGTTAAATAATTAATGTTAAATAATGTACAGGCCTAAATATTACTAAAAGCACAAATTATGTATGAATCCTTCCTAAAATGTGTATATCAGAGTCAGAAGTCAAAGCTTACATAAATCCACCAGTTCAATAAAACATGGCTGAAATGGTGTTTCAGTGTTCTGACGCTGGCTAGAGGTGCTGCTAATTACAGCACAGAAAAGAGCCTCGAGTACTTGTTTGAGGGACATTATCAATACCAAGTTTGGGCACTTCTGCAGAAATAAAGGATGGATTGGCTCCGAGCTAAAGCACTAAGAACTCTAAAAGCTTAAACAGCTTACAATACTCTTCCAGATCAATATTTCATTAACTGGATAGAGGCATAATCTTCTTTGTTAATATAAAAATAGTGTTTGCAGCAGCTGGAGCAAAAGCGAGAGACAATCTTGGCTCTGCATATTTTACGACGACACACACAAAAAAAATCACCCACTCAAGGTTATCAATGACTTTCCGAAGGGCTTAAAAAGTTAACAACTGGTGCCGTGGCCTGAAGCTTTAGATGCCAAATGGTGTGAACTTTTAGCGAATCATAGAGTAGGGATGTCGTTCATGTGACTTATTGTCCAATCACAGGGTAGGGTGGGCAGGGCTTGACCAAACACGCGTGAGGTCAAAGAAAAACAAGGCCTACTCGCTGCTGTAGAGCCTATATAAAGGCACATTAAGTATATTTGTGCTATCTTAAATACTGCCTGACACTCCTGCAAACTATAAGGGAGTAGTCACATCAATAGTGTGTACCACAGTAAATTTGAGGGGCTCATTTTTTTGGGCAAATACCAACAGTGACACCTACAGATACGAGATGATTCTACCGCTATCTGTTAGGCTAAGTATTTTTGTTAAGGATTGCATATTGATGAGCGCTGCAACCCATTATCAGTAATTAAATAGCATATAAATATGTGCCTGGTCCAAAAAATGCATCTTGTCATAATCAGATTGATTAAGTAGTTGATAAAAATTAGCACCCAGAATTAGCCCATCACCACTTCCTCCACGTCCTTTTTTCCCATCTACTTCAGTGTTTCAACTAAAGAGGAAGTGAAAGCAGACAGTAATTGGATTACAGATGCACTCTATATGCACATTCTCCACTCTTTCTGTGGCTGTCACATTTCATCAGATCACGTCTGTTGGCCCCAGTCATATCTATGGGCAATGTGGATGGGGATGAAAGAAGATAAATAAATCGAACTAGGAGCACAATTGGGCTTAAGTTAAGATTCAGGCTAACAAGACGTTGGCCAAATAAGCCTCCAAAAACAAAGCTCTCACATTGCAATTTTTCCTCTCTCATACTCTCAAAGTGCGCCAAGATAAATATTACTCTGAGGCAGGGCTGAATAGGAGCTCAAGCAGGGAAAAAAACACAATGAAAGTGTTTGTTTGGGTTCTTTTTTCTGCTTCTCTCAAGGGCAAAAGCATATAGTGCCGGCTTGCGGTTTGGGCCGAAGGGTGTCGGTGATGGATTTTATTAGCAAGCTAACATCATTTGTTCCTATCCCAGCACTGAGTGAAAAAAAAATGGAACACCCCCAGGTACTTCCAAGAATGGCGCCGGTGTTTTGACAAGTTCTGCTGCTCAATCAAAAAAATGCTACCTGTTTGTGCATCTACGCATGCACGCAACCACAAAGTAGCACATATCAGTAGGTAGCGCATCTCAGTCAGAACACCACTTGGGCTTTTTTTCTCATGAAGAAGGTTCTAGTTTGAGAAAAGGAGAAACGTGTTGTTTTTCCTACTTGAGCTTTGATTCAACTCAGATCAGAACAGCTTTACTAAGTTAACCTCCAAACACGGAAGTCAACAACATAAAAAACACAATCATTTTACTTTTACAATACACTTTTTAAAATCTGGGCACCAGGCTCCCTGTGGAAATCTAACATATAATTTACTCTCTGGATATTTAGCCTATGACTGCTGGAATGTATTATTCAGTGGCTTTAATCTTTTATCCAGAAGTTACAACAGTGTAAAGCGAAGGAGCAGGAGAAAAGGCCGAGCCAGTGCAGCCTCAGCATGGTGGGGCGGGGTCCACAAAGCTTTAGGCCGGGTTCCAGTTTGCCCTTGTCTTGATTGAACTTATCCATATTTTATACTTCCTCTCACCTCATAAAAATCTGAGAAACAAGTGCCCGGCCAGCAAGACATGGAAACATTTCACGGTTTGTGGTAGATTACGGCCGCTACCCAGTCTCAGGGCCACTGAGGCGACTCACTGGAGGAATAGCTGAAGAAGAACATGTGTTGATGTGGTTGAATAAAAGATGAACAATCAATTCTCTGGGCAGTCTTTTTCCCCCCTTCTCAAAACAGGAGATTCTGTGTACTCTGCAGATTTTTATAGACCGTCAACAGCACCGGTACGCAACCCTACAAGTTCTGGAGTGTATTATGTACTGCACCAACTGATCTTATTCTTGTCCAAAGCAAAGCAGCATGTGCAATTTATGATTTATGCATGGCACATTAGGCAAGGGTTGGCTGAAGACAACCTTTCTTCTAAAAGCTTATTCAGAAAAAGTCTACAAAACTTTTAGCAGTAACTGTTAAACCTATCATATTTAAGAGCAAAGGTTTTCAGTACCATTCTCACCAACCCTCTTCCTTGTAAGGTCTTGTATTTTCCATGTTCTACCACACCTGATGGAACTTGATGTGGACAAAATCCCAAGTAGTAGGGAAAAACTTTGCAGACCTTGAGCTGAAAATGCCTGTTTCATAACATATTACGCAGGGATAAAATGGGATAACATGAGTTTTTGAGGATATATTGGACTAACAGTAGAATGTTGGGCTATTTAGGAATATACAGTGCTGGATTTACACGGGGCTCCACTTTAAGAGGATATATATGGATGTATTTGGATTACATTTGATATACTGGTAAGGGGATTTTCAGAGGATGTTTTTATAGTCCTGGTTTCTGCCATCCTTCTTTCGTAGTTCATGAATGAAGCAAGAATAGTCTCTTCATTACTTATATTACTAAAAGCACAAATTATGTATGAATTCTTCCTAAAATGTGTATATCATATTCAGAAGTCAAAGCTTACATAAATCCACCAGTTCATTAAAACAGGTGAAATTGTGTTTTAGTGTTCTGACGCTGGCTAGGGGTGCTGCTAATTACAGCACAGGAAACAGCCTCGAGTACTTGTTTGAGGGACATTATCAATACCAAGTTTGGGCACTTCTGCAGAAATAAAGGATGTATTGTGATTACATGTGATATACTGGTAAGCGCAAAATCACCATACAACCAAAGCCATCATCATAAAATGCTGGCAAACATAAAAAAATGTAGAAACAGCTTATATGCTTGTCTCTGCTTTTAGCATTAGCTTGCATGAAGAAGCCTACATGATTGAAAAGATAAGAACTGATATGGTGGGCCAATAGTATTCAGACTAGTTAGAGTTAGTGGGAACTGTTAATCTAATATGTGATTCAAGTCTTTATTATACTTTATAAGACTTTTCCTTTATTATAATTTTTATACTGCAAAATTTGCAAAACAGATGCAAACTTCACTGAGACTGGACAGGACTGAAACTATGAATGAAGTGGCTCACTATGGAGGGAACATGGGGATTTAGTGTTCAACTGATTGTGAAGGTTTAACTCACTTCACAGATGATTCCAAAACTGACACTGTTTGCTTGTTTGTTCTGTTTTTAGTAGTTAGTTAAAACAATATCCTATTCTCTGTCTGACATCTTTTACAAGTCTCACCATTTTGACCATTACAATTCAAAATGCACTCACAGAACCACTCACTAGAAAGCCTCAAATACGGCTCTCAACGCTAATTTAGAAAGCCTTTTTGACATGTATTAACAAAAATGTTTTTAACACTTATCAAATTTCTACAAGAAACTGTCTCTCACATTTCGTAATTGAACTTGCTAAGCAATGATTGTTCAGGTGAGTTTTTTTTAGATGAACATTAACAAAATCACAGCTAGCAATCTTCACTTTGCCATAATACTACCACTGTTCAATGTTCAGTTGCGACTGGTTACAACTGCTTGTCAAAATATAAAACATACACAAAATATTCACTGAATTCACCTTCATGTTTGTATGTGCTGGTCCCACTGTGCCATCAGTGTCTGGTTGGACCACAAAACTACTCTTGGGTAAGAGAGGTCATCAAAAAACTAAATTTCACATTCTTATGCACTTCAAAATCACACCTTCCTTGTTATTGTTACTATGTCCAACAATCCCTGGTAGAATGTCAAATTACTAGAAAGTTATTTACCATCAGATGACATTAAAATAAAAGTTAGCAGGCAGGTACCTTTGTAGTTTACCTTACTTTGTTATCTATTAATAGCAATGACATTGGTCTGACTGTTTGTTTCTTTTTCAGCTTCAATTAAGTAACTACCATATACCCTCCAAATGGTAAGGTGTGCCCCCAGTAATGCATTTTAACCATCTCCTATCTTAAAGGGGAATTTCGATTTTATAAAATTTTATTTAGATGTAAAAGTCATTGTGAGTGTATCAGAAGCACCTTAAAATGGATAAGGCTAATGCCAACCCCTCTTATAAAGCGAAAATAGGCATCAAAATAAGCCTCCATTTTTGACATCCTCATAGTTTTACTTGCTGTTTACAAATGACTATAAGGACTTCTAGGAACAAGTGCCATCAACAGTTTGTAAAAAAAAAAAATTATAGATGTAATGGTACAAATCACCATTCAGTATTTAAGTTGCCAGTTAGTCTACTCATTTAACTTTTTCAGTGCTGTACTCAGAAAGATAATGCTGCAATGCCTGAACTATTGACAAGTGTAGCCCTCCTTTCCAACATTATGACCAGCTGCCACTGAAGGGTACTACTGTGAAAAGACTCAATTCTAGTGAATCATGGGGTCACAATAGTTCACAATTGTTGTTAGAAACCAGACGTTTTATTCCTTGTAGGTTTGAGATTGGGTTTCAGCCTACATCATAGCTTTTACAGTCCATTCATGGTGGAGAGGTACTTGTAGGATACTGGAAGGCAAAAAAATACACATTTATCCATTTTTCTTTCATAACCAACAAGGCAACTCCTTTTTCCTAAACAAGATGGCAAGTTTGCAACATGCTTTTTTTTTTTTTTTTTACATCAGACCACATACATTAATATGACACATCCTAAAATGATTAAGCTAATACTAGATAATAAGACCTGGTAACATCCATTGCACCACACTACAGCTGTTTCAGCTTTATGCTGAATGTTAAAGAAATAGTGTACTTTGGCTCAACTGCACTCCAGCAAGAGAAAGCATGAGCAGAGAGAGCAGTTGCTCTTCTTATTGTAGCACGGTGCTGAGCTCCAGCATCGAGGGGATAGACCAGGGGCTCTAACCTGAAATTGAGGGCACTTGTCTGCCTAAATTGGGGCCAGGAGATGGCATTTTATTTGAGTGCACACTGTAGGCGGCAAGATGAAGAGCCCCTTACCTCAGGAGTTGCCCCATGTTACACTAAGAACATAGAACTATGGGGAAATTAGAAAGTGGTCACAAAGCCGTGCTTCTGATGGAGGCTGGCCTTGCTTGCTCCACTGAACGAGGATCAGTTTCAGCTTCTAATACGATGGTCAAGCCTGGGATTTGGCTGTGGGATACTGCTTTTAGATCAGGAAAAAAAACTTGTAAAATAAATGTCTAGCACCACAGATACTCTATAAAATGTTTCATGCTAAGGCAAGAGAAGGATGACTGGAAATTATTTTGAGGGTTTTGAGGAATAATTCTGTGTCGTGCTGTGTCAATGCAAAGCCCTGTAAAATTAAAACAATCCTCCAGCCTTACAGGCAACAAGCCATGGATGTCTTGTTTCCAAGAGCTTTGCTGGACTAACCTCTCCTTAACACTGAGGTCAAATGCTAATGAATGTTATGTATTAAACAACGCTCTTGTCTGAACTGATAAAAGGTTAGAAGATAGATATTTGCATGAGAGTTCATTAAAACCCTTAACGATGCAAAGAGGTTAAGCATTCCTTTAGGCAACAGGTCCCTGAGCTGAAAGCAAAATGAAAACACTGAGGGGAAACAGCAGTCCCCGTCATAATGCGGCATCAGATAAAGCAGCCCAAGTGTCATCACCTGACTCTTGATTTAACGAGGGGAATAATGAAACCAGCAAAACAAAACACAGGCCTCTGCCTGTTTCTAACACACGCGAGGGAGTAAAGTTGGGACACTTCAAGGTGATTTGGCTCCTCAAAACTGCAGCTGACTCAAATCCAGTTTTATTTTATGAATAAAACATTTGGACTGCTCCTCCCCACACCAATGTCTTTAAAATTTAGACTGCTGGTGTAGACATGGACAAAATCTATTGAAAAGATACAAAAAACAAATCTGACACAATGCACAATTAGCTCCCAGTCTGCCCTGGTCCTGTCTTGCATTGTATATTTAATCATGATGATGAATGTCAGAATATTCCAATACAATATCAGGCTGCATAACTGTAATCAAATGCAGATTTTTAAGTTCACTGTCGACTGCCAGAGTGGACGGACTGCACATTTCAATTATGACTATCTTAACAAAGAAAGCCCTTCAGATTATTAAGAAGTACAAAATTAAACTAATTAAAATCCTTCAGATTATTCAGCAGTACAAAAAAGGCTCAGTTCCCTGGTACATTGTCTATTGCACACACTTCAAAAGATGGAAAATGGAAGTCATCATTACAGATCAGCTGCTCTACTGTCCACATTTGAGAGTGGAACAAGTCTGGTCATGTTCACGCTGAAAGGGCGCATGACAATTTAAACTGGAAAGTGCCATCAAAGGTTACAGGAAAAGGCCAAGGCCACACTCATCAACCAGCTAATGAAGAACATCGCAGAGGGAAATGTCATGAATGGAAATGTCATGTAGCTGCACTGCACAGACCAGACCAGGTCACACATAAGGGCTTGTCCTAAGCCTTGCTCTTGTTCAGCTCAATCTCTCTAAGAATGCTTCCAAGAACCTGACAGTCAAAAGGCAGGAACCTGAAAACGACCAAATTAAATTCCAATCAAGACACATTTTAAACAGGTGAAGTGATTTGTTTATTCCATTATCACGGTTTACATGAACATAGCAGCTTGGTGAGCAGATGTTTAAATTAGAGGGAGTGGATGATCGTCCGGTTTCTCAGCTTTTCCACATACTCCTTGGCCTGGGCAAATTGGTCCTTCTGCTCCACCACTGGAGGTGCGCCCTCCACCAGCTTCACAAAATAATGACAGTGTACTTTGTCCATGATGCCAAACATGCCTCGACCATGGTAGCGAATGCGTTTGAGATACTTGCCTTTGCCTGAGAAGGACTCAGCTGTTGGAGAGACAAGAAAAAGTCAACTAATTACCCCACTAAAAGAAAGGCTAACAAACAAACAAGCAAGCATAAGAGAACATCACACTGAACAGCCTAAATTAGTCTCCATGTTTCATTTCACTGCAAACAGTCATACGGATTAGTCGATCAAGCTGTTAAAAAGGTAACAAGGTAAGTTTGGATACAAGGTAAGTGTATCTAGTGAAGTGGCTTAGCAGTGTAAGAAGGACATAAGGTTCAAAACTCTACTTAAACTTTACTCAAAGTAATTTGTTAGTTTACATACACTGTCTTGGAGGGTCAAGCTGTGCCGAGATTAAGGATTTTTAATTCTATGTTGTGATCTCATTCTTCAGTACTCAACATTTTGCATGACTGATACATGTGAACATGACGGATAACATGCTTAAACTGATACAGAGACTCACAAACTGTTTACTTCCATTTGCAGAGAAACCAACAGATAAAACTACAGTTCATTCTCAAATCAACAAGTAAGAACACATGAATAAAGAAACTGTCTGACAATCATATTTGACTGACTGACCAACCTATCAGTTCAGGCAGAAAAGTCCTAAACATTGGAGTAAGAGTTTTGTTTTCTTACAGTGATAGTGCTCAGTTAAGCAAGATTAGCACCTCTGTGTTTGTTGAGCATAGCACAACAATGTCCCTGGGTCTTCCTCTCAGACACAGGTAAATATGAGAAAGTACATATGAAAGCTAATGAGAGAAACTACTAAATGGAAAGTATATTCCAGTATATTTAGTATACTACTACACAGTACCACCTATACATGGTTTATATAACTTTTATCAAATAAGTAAATATTAGACACTTACCAACATAGAAGTTTGACTTATATTCAACATTGTGGTTCTTCACAGCCATTTCTTGGGCTTCTAAAAGAACCTATCAAGAACAATAAAATATCATTTAAGCACAACAGTAAGTCCATGTGGTGGCAGACAGATTGTAAAGACTACTAAGCAGGTATAAAGACAGTTCGAGTTTAAAAGGCTGCTTAGGTACCTCTTTTATTATTTTGGCTCCCTTCTTGTCACTGAACTCAAGTTGACCAAGGGCTTGATCGATACTCATTCCTCTAATCTGTCGAAAGAAAATCTCATCAGCGAATGGTTTTCAATATAACATTCATGTGCAGCTATGACAACTTACATAAGGCATTGTCTTTACACAAAATATTGAGATCAAGTTGTAAAAACACCTCCTCTGGCTACAGGTTACAACTTAATTGTTAAGTTAAATGGATGATAAGTGTGCCTTCCCTCTGTTCAGGAGGGATGATTATACATGGGTTTTCAGAAGAGCAACAAGAAACATCAAGCATCTCTCAAAATGCAACAGATTCTTCCAAGCAACGACACCAAGTCAGCCAAATGCTTCAAAATTCCTTGTAAGTTGATAGGCATCAAACATTAATCATGAGACTTATTCTCCCCCTCTGTCTGGAACTAAAGAATACTTCACACTTCCAAGACTGCTTCACTGTATATTCACAGCAGAAACCGCTATTAAATCATGAAAGAATGAACTTCAAGGACAGCTGTGGAATGATTACGGCTACACAAAAACACAATTTGTTAGATATGTGCTGATATTACAATTCATCACTGAATTGCAATTTGTTTTTCTTTGCATGCATACACTGAACCCCTTCAATGCCATTTACTTATTTAGTCTGTTATATACACATATCAACCTATATATAATCCAACCTAAAGGTGTTAAAGTCAATGTGAGTTCATATACTGTTTTTTCCTTTCCGTACAATGACGTTTCCAGGCAAAACAGGGTATCAAGGAGGGTCTCTGTGCTAGTTGAGTGTTTTTGGGCAGTGACTCTTTTAATGAACCTTGCTGTGAAACATTTATGATGTACATGAAAAAAAACTATGAAATACAACTTCACAAACAAGCCTATTTGTCGTTTTTGTCTTAATAAAAAAGGAAAAAGGGGTGTACCCCCTGCAATATCCTATCTGAGAATAAGGTATTACTACTAATCCAACTTAAACAGTACAGTTCAATTTCCAGCTGTATCCAGATGAGGCAGGTAGGTAGAGTAGAGTGAAGCTGCAGCACCTGAACCGAAACATCCTCACGTGAACTGAACTTCTCCACGCGGCTCGGAGCCTCTACAAGGTCAC
>JBBIGA010000022.1:0-15049 GCA_037576975.1 Alestes dentex | reverse complement strand
ATCATGATTTTTTTTAAGTATCATGCCGTGTTGTCTTCCTCAGTCGAAACTGTTTTTTTTTTTTTTGTTTGTTTGTTTTTGTAATTGTGTCTAGATTAAATGCTGGGACCTGGGCTCTCTGGAGTACTGCTGGACTCTGCCCACATTGGGAGGATTTGTATACTCAATGAACTTCTCTCCCGTGGGCACGGGGTGCTTGGCTTTGGGAGTTGGGGACAACATGATCCGTGTATGGAACACTCTGTCCATCCACAACCCGTATGAGACCAAGACCTACTGGCAGAGCATCAAATCTAAAGTAACCGCGGTAAGTGACAGGAAGTGAATGTTGATTAAAAAAATGTGACTTTTGGGGGTTTTTTTGTTTATTTGTTTTTGTTTTAACAGCAGTCTCAGAGGAAAGTCAAACTGAATTCAGTTGACCTTTTTTATAACATATTATTTTATGTTCCTGTTCATATTATACGTCATTCATCATACCATCTTGTTTAAAAAACATTTTTTTCCCCCATTGTCTTCCATCAAAGTGCAATAACTTTTGGCCACATCTAATCTTCTGGTTTTTTTTTATTGTATTATGGTACACTTAAAATAATATTACTTATTACTATCATTATTATTGTTGTTGTTGTTGTTATAATTATTATTATTATTATTATTATTATTATTATTATTATTATTATTATTCCTTGTAAAATAAAATTAAAAAGTAATAAATGTTGGAGTTATAGCAAAAGAAAAATATGATAATACATAAACACACACACTGCAGAAGACATGATGTAGAATATTGTTACATTAAACATTCAGTGGTATGTGGGAGTAATAACTTATTGTTTGGGTAAAAAAAAATGGTCTATTTTCAATTCCGAGAGACTGCAGGCACAATAGTATTAAGGATAAGGCATTTTGGAGTTTGAGGGAACCTGAAATTAACAATGGCACCCTTGATCACTTGGGTTTTTTTATATCTATATGTTTTGCTTTTTAACAGCTAGCCTGGCATCCGGTGAAGGAAGGCTCCTTAGCCTTTGGCACAGACGACGGCAAAGTGGGCATCTATGAAGCTTATTGTAACAAGTAAAAGCGCCTGCAGTCATGTTTCCGTCTTTTGCAAACTTAGCTTGCTGGTTAACCTTATACCTCCTCCATCACTGTCGTAGACTAAAAAGAGGTTGTTTTTTTTTCTGTGTGTGCGCGCGCAGGCCTCCACAGATATCCAGCACATACCACCGTAGGACGGTCTACTCTCTGGAGTGGGGACCCTCCATTCCACCTCTATCATTTGGTAAGTCGCTTTTTGATGTTTGAACAAGTTAATTCATGGCACTCTCCGCGGCCCAGCAAACAAACTAGGAGTGATGCCAAGAGACATCCATCAGTGCAGAGCGTCGCTCGGCACATGCTTAATGTGCAGTGGTAATTGAGCAAGCTGCTGGCATGGAAGCGCACCTCCCTTCCCTCACAAGCTCTTTCTGTGGGGAAATCGAGATGCAGAAACTTCATTTGTGGCTCGGCCGTCATGGCATGACACTTTTATCGCCATATCTGTCATCAGGCTCGGAGATGACAGAGATAATTGCTTTTGTTTTGAGAGAGCTGCTGACAGGGAAGTGGAGGCGGGGAGTAATTTGTTTACACTCTTTCTGCTGGCTGGGCGCTTCTCCCCGTGCTCCTCCCCTGGGATTTCATTGGCACATCTGGAGCTGAGGGCTATCAAATGGGCTGTTTAAGTTTTAAAGGACGGAATATGCAGGCCTGAGTCTGCAGGGGAAGTTTTGATAAGCTTATGTAGTGTTCATTATAGATGGGTGTGGTTATTTGAAGGTTGTTAAATAGTAATTTGCCTTAATTTGTATTTGAAAAGATGTACGCATATATGGTTTAAAAGTAAATTGAAAGTCAGGAAAGTGTTTGACTGAGCGTGTGATTTGCAGCAAATAACACCGCCTGAACAGTAGATTTGGCCAGAACAATGCACGGATTCATTTAAACCGGTATTCATATCTGTATTTACTGTTCGGATATCTTGTTTTTAACGCTTTTGATAGTTAAATAAAACACACTAAAATGATGGTTAATTACGAAATGTAAAAAGAATAATTTTTTTAGATTCAAATACTCATTTGGAAACACAAGATATTTAAATGGTAATTATGTAATGATAAGATAAACAAAGGCTTCCTTTAAAATGTATTTTGGGTCATGGAAAAAAGAAACACTGTTATATTCATTTATACCAATATGTAATATGATGTAATTGGAATTTGTTCAAATGGGACAAAAGGGATTGGTATTTTGGGGGACCGTCTGTGCGGATTGTCTGTTTGGGAAATACTGCTTCCATGTATTTTCTCATTAGGATATTTTGGCAATAGTGAAAATGGTTCTAATGCACATTTTGTGTGTATGTTTGTTCTAATCTCAGGAGGCTCTGGTGACAAGCCCTCGTACAGCCTGTACAGCTGTGGTGGAGAGGGGGTCATCTTTCAGCATGACCCCTGGAAGCTGTCTGCAGAGGCCAGCAACATCGACAAACTCATCCGTGAAACCAACAACATCAAAGTAAGTCAGTTCATATACGCATGACTGATCACTTCTGCCTCGCTTAGACAAAAAAACCTGGTTTAGAGTTTTCATGTACTCCCTTCATACATCAACTTGCTGCCTTCACCTGCTGATCTTACCACTATTCATCTTTCTTAAGAAATGTCTTTGTTTTATGCAGCATAAACTCCCCCTGCACACAGACCTCAGCTGGAAGCCAGATGGGAAAGTTTTAGCTGTTGGAAATGAAGATGGGTGGGTGGTTCTCTTGTAATAAGATGCTATTCTTATATTTTTATTTGTGTCAATTTAATTTTAATTTGTGTCAATATAAATGTGCATGAAGAACAAATTTGGATATTTGTACCCCATTGTTAATGTAATAGAAGGCATAAACCATTTACCCAATTTACTGAGAGGCATTTTCATTCCTGCAAAAACAGTTTAACATACAAAACTTACAACAGACCAGCAAGCAGGGGTGTTTAATGAAGCATGTTTTTTCAGTTCTAAGCCTAAAGTCTCCCAGCTAGAGCAGATGTACAGCATATTACATGACAGCTTGTCAGAGCTAAGTATGCTCTCTGTGATTTGCAGCTCCATAGAAGTGTATGAGGCTCCCAGTCTGAAGCTGCTGTGCACTGTGCAGCAGCACCATAAGATCATTAACACACTCCGCTGGCATCACCAGCACTCCGACCATCCTGAGCTGCACTGTCTTCTGGCCTCTGGCTCTAGTAATGCCCTTGTCTACATCCACGACTTACGAAGTGCCATTGGTGAGCAGCCTCAGCACACTCGCCGATGTTAGAGAAGTTTGAATTTTTTGAAGGAGCACACGGATAGTGCTGCTAATTATCATGTATATTAAGATAAGATAAAAAAATTTTGTCTCACAAGTGGGAAATTTGCTTTGTAACGCAGAAGATGGACACAACAAAAGCAAGAGCAGCAAAACAATGGAATAAAAGCTATACAACAGTACAATATATACTATTAATATATACATGTGGGTGTGCAAATATATAAGTATGTATATATTAACCTATATAAAGTTTCACTTAGCTTTATTTAGCATTGTTTACCATAGTCCTTGTAGGCTGTTGTCTACTGTAGTTTTCTGCTGGAGCTATGAGGCTAATGTAGCTAACAAGTAATAGAAACTTATAATTTACTTATAAATTTCTATTACTTGTCACACACTTGCCTCAAACTACACTATGATTTTAAGCAATCTCAAGTAGTAAAGTAAGGTGGCCCATTATAGTCACACATGAACGCACCACAGCACACAGTGTGAACAGTGTGAAATTCTTTCTCTGTATTTAACCCATTCACCAAGTTGTTTTGTTGTGAATTATTTCTGTTTTTTGTTACTTGCCTATAGAAAATCCTTCAGAAAGTCAAGTACAAGTGACTGAAGCATTTCGTAGTCTATCTGGACACACCAACAAAATTACCAGCCTGGCTTGGAGCCCTCATCATGATGCCCGCCTTGTTACCGTCTGTTACGATGGTACAGCCCAGGCAAGTCATTGTTTTCCACTAGTTTGTGTTCATATGCAATTGCTCTTTATTAATGGCTTTTATATAGCAAAGTAGAAGTAAAGCAGTTTAAAGCAAACTTTAATTTAAAAGTAGTTTGTCAACCACTGGAGCTATGAGGCTTATGTAGCTCATAAGTAATGGAAGTAGTGCTCCACCAATTAGCCATGTGCAAACTGTATGTCTCACACACCTGCCTCAAATGAACTGTTAAGCAAATTCATTTCAAATTAATTAAGTGGTTTCTCGCACTGTTTGACCCACCGCTTTAAGCATGCTGTGGGTGTATGTATCAGTGACAAACCTTGACTGTTGGTGATGTGCGGATCAGGGATTTTTATGACTACCGCCCTGTAAAGTTATTCGTTAATTAACGACCCAGACCTGACCCAACCAGCAGTGTTTCTGTAAGTTCTATAATTTAAAACTCAGTTGCATAGCTGCTTTGTCACTTTTTTTACCCATTCGCATGAACTTTTTTTGGCCTATCTAACAAACTTTTTAGTTGCTTACAATTACTAGGCAATCCTCATGGCACACAATTTCAGGGCACACCACTGGCATTTAGCATTTGATTTGTGTAGGTTTCTTATACATTTGTGATATAAAACAATGCTGTTGTCATAAACTAATTTAGACATTAACAGATGTAGACATTCACGGTGTACATATTACACAAACTATTGCTTATGAAGCCTAGGTAAGGTAATGGGTTATGCAGCCAGCCCTAAATCAGATGTAAGTGGGCCAGAAAACTTAATACCTTCATTATCTGAATAATCAGTACAATATGTTGCTAAATTAATCTTGAATTTAGCCTCAAAGTTGATAGGGGGCTTTATGTGTACTACACATGCAGAAATACAACTTTCCTTCAAACAGGCTTAAACCAAGCATTTTATTGTATTGGAAACACAAAACCAATTACACAAGCAATAATACAACTTCAGTGATACATGCTGCTGTTGGCATAGAATATTAAGTAGAATTAAACGCGTGGTGAAATTTGTCACAACATGTACATCACCACTCATATATTAGCACTGATTTCCTTTCCTGAATGATTACATACATAAACACAAATTATATCAGAACAAACTGTCACTGCCTACATGACACATTTGTGCGAGTTAACCGAAACCAGTCACATCTTACTGCTTATGCATTCGATGACACTGACGTAAAACTCTGAAACTGGGGCTCTGCAGTCAGACTGTGTGCGTTTTTGGTTAGGTTTGGCCCAGTTTCAGCAGCAAGGAGTAAATTATTTCTTGCTTTGTCTCTATGTTTATTTAATTCACTAGATAATGACTGTCCAAGAGGTTCCACTGCTGTGGCTTTTAGAAATCAGGCAGTTAGAAATCAAGTCGTTTTAATATGCTATGAGGGAAATACACAAAGGACGGCAAATTTAAAAAGTTACTTCAGAACTTTTGTATCAAAAAGGCTTTGCTGTGTTGTTGCCTGAAGTTGTCTTGTGGATGTGAATGTACTTTGATACAGGTTTGGGATGTGCTGAAAGAGGAGCCAGTGTGTAACTACAGGGGCCACAGCGGGCGCCTCCTGTGTGTTCAGTGGTCCCCAGTTGACCCTGACCTGGTTTGGACAGGCGGAGATGATTTCACCGCTCAGGAGTGGGCAGTATCCAAACAGGAGCATGTCAGACCTCCAAAGAGTGAGTGTTATTATAGCTTAACCAGGATCTGTGTGTGGTTTATGTGACTAGAAGTGGTTTTAGACTTTTAACTGAAATGGCCCTTTGATTAATCTACTGGTGTGAGGAAACCCCTGTGAAATTGTGGGGATTTCTGGATGAAGGGCTCCTGTTATATGTCCTGGGAGTATTTCACAAAGCGGGATTTTTCTGTTTGGCCTAAGCCCAAAGTCAATCCTGACAAATGGGAGAATAGCTAAGTGACCTGGAGTGAACCAGCTTTCCTCAGAAATCCTACTTTGTAAAATACCTCCCCAGGTCTTTTACTTCTCTAGTCCACCTGCACTGTGTAGTTATTTTCCCCTCAACCCCAGAGGCATATCATTAGCTAATTATGAAGTGCTTCTCCTGTTAAAGCAGGGAAAACACACTGCAGTGCAGTTGCAGCACTGAAGGCCAGACATTACAAAGAATAAAAACACTGAAATAACACAAACGTGCATTTAACAGTGCTTTCTACACAAGAAGTGGTTAAAAGCTCTTAAAAATACTAATATACAAGGTATTTATAGACATTCGAATGACAGACATGCAGTTGTTTTAATTAACATTCTAGTTCACACTGCTAGACATGCATATTACATTTAGTAAAAAAAAAAAAAGTCCTTATATCCAGCTGGTTTTTATAAAAGAAAAAATCCTATTATGACATAGTAAAGCAAAACACTCCATAGCAATCCAGTCAAATCACATTAACTCTTCTTGGATACAGCAGTAAAAAAAATATGATTTTGCAAACAGGCTTGCTGTTTGTGCTATAATGTTTTAAAGTCTTTTTATTTAAAAAGATAGGTGGTAGCTGTTTGTAACTGAGCCAGATTCCGTATGGATCGGACGCTGTTCAGGATCACTATACTTCACCATACTACCTATTTTCCATAAATAATCAAGCTCATGAGTCCATTGTATGCCAACCAATTTACTGCGAATTCTTCACCGAGTGTTGTCTCAGAGCTCCCACAGGTGTGATTTCATAGGCACCTTTGCTCGTTTAGCATTAGTGACTTCATGAAAAGCAGACCAGTTCCTTATGGTCTGAGGTGAGGTGCTCAGCATGAATTTGTGATTATTATTGGGAATAACATCATCCAAAAACTCCCTGTAGCTGTCAGTTAGAACTGCGAGGTATTGTCACTCATTCTTCAACACAGAGATGTCTTGCTCGTTCAGCCTGCTTCAGATCATGCTGACGTTCTTTTATAAGGATAAAGGAAACCAAGTTTTCTGCATAAGTAAATGGACAAGATGATCTACAGACTTGAAAATTGGGTTGGGTTCTCAGGTACGGCCCTTAGTTGGTTCCGGTCGTACCTGGAAGGCAGGAGATATTTTGTCTCAATCGGCTCATGTGAATCAGAGAAAACTGCCATGCCATAAGGACAGATCCATTCTGGGACCTGTCCTTTTCAATCTGTACATGCTTCCTCTGTGTCCCATCATAACTATGCAGGTGACACTCAGATCTATCTAGCTCTTTCACCAAGTGACTTTGGCCCAATTGACTCATTGTGTCGGTGCCTTGAGAAAGTACATAACTGGATGCATCATAATTTTCTCCAATTAAATAAAGACAAAACGGAGATTATTCTGTTTGGTAATAAAGAGGGAAGATCGATTCTTAGTGCCCACCTGGAATCTAGAGCACTTAAGACATCCACCCATGTAAAAACCTTGGTGTATTCATGGATGGAGATCTTAGTTTTGATGATCACATCAAAGCTGTCACAAAGTCAGCATATTCTCCTCTGCCTTCCTCTAAATATTTGCAATTTTGCTGCACTTTTATTGTACTTTTAATGCTATTTTATGTATTCTTTTACCTCTTTTACCCCTCTCATTATCTTGTTTTATTTTTCTCTTAGTTTTATTTACTCTTATTTTTAATTTCCATTGTTGTAAAGCACATTGAATGACCTTCTGTGTATGATAATGTACTATATGAATAAACTTGAACTTGAACTTGTTGTAGAAAAGTGTACTATTCAGAATTTTATCTTTTAGTGGTGGTGATAGGAACCAGACATCCAAATTGGCTAACATGTCTAGAGCTCTGTTACAAAAAGTTATTATACAAAAGTGTAATGAATACATCTGGCTGATGCTGGACTCATTCATTTATGACTGATTGGAGCGGAATGTATGTATGAGAATGTATTTTTTCCATGATATGGGCCCTTTAAGCATATGGCAGTGTGAAGTGCAGTGTGCTTGGAAATTGCAAAGGGCCCACAAATGTTTTCTCACAGTTGTACATAAGGCAAGTTTTAAGTTCACAACACAGTAAGAAGTTTAATGTCTTACTGTGACGTTATAAGGATTTCTGTTCTTACAGGTAAGAGACGTGTTGAGCTGGAGAAAAAGAAGGCACCACAGAAGAAAACCAAGAAGAAGAAGAAGGCAGCTGGAAAGGGTGGACTGAAAATGGAGGAGAATGAATCCCCCATGGGAGAAGAGGAGAAAGGAGGCAGTGGAGCGGATGAAGCGCAGTCAGAAGATGAAGGAGAAGATGAAGAGAGGGAGAGCGCCACCCTCTCCACAATTACTGTTTCCAGTGGTAACGCTGCACTCATCTTCTCATGAGTTTCTTTTACATTCAGAGCTGATAAATTTTTACCATGCCATAACATACTATTTATCTTTTTGTCTCATTTAACATGTCAAGCACCATCCTTTGCATTGTCCTTTTCTAATTCATATTCTTCCATTTGTTCCCCTTTAGTTTCTGTTTATCTATTTGTACTTCTATTTCATCATCCTAAAATGGTTCTTAAGTGCCTCTTTAAGAAAGACATTAGTTCCATACAGGCATTATATCTATATAACTGAACTCAGTGACTCATTTAACTGTATAAGTGGTTCTTTGTCTGCTGAATCAGTTATGGAAAACCTGTTAATGTTTGATTAAAGAGCCTGTTATTAAAAGGTTTTATGTATCGCCAAAGGGGTTCTACTATTGTGGAACCAGGGCAAGTGGGGTCCTGATGGTTTGGGAGTTGCCCCTGTGATCAGAAGGTCATGGGGTTGAATCCCAGGACTGCCAGTGCCACCTCTGAGGTAACCTTGAGCAAAGTACCTGGGCGCTGTGTTCCTGGCTGTCCACTGCTTCACTTGGTGAATGGGTTAAATACAGAGAAAGAATTTCGGTGTGCAGTGGTGTGGTTTACAGTGCATTTTTATCCAACATTTCATGATTCCCACCCAGTCAGAGCAAAGTCTGTTGTGCTTACTTGTGTGGCACCACCAGTGATTGAACTCGAAGTCTCCCAGTGACGGTTAAGTGGTTGTCACTCAGTAGCCCTACTTACTCTTTTAAGGTTTGTGATTTTTTTTTACTGACACGGCCCTTTCTTAACATTTTGATATTTCTTTTTTTGTATTCAGGTTCACCAGAGGAGGCCAGTTTTGAGAGGTGTACAGTTGAGAGAGTCCTAAATGGTGGGAAATCTTTACTGGCTATGAAGGAGGTAAAAGAAGAAAAGAAAAAAGAAAAACTAGGTCAGTTTTTGTTTTGACTTCCAAATCACAGTAACATAACTTCTTCAGCGCTCTGTATATTCATATTGTGGTTCAGCTATATTGATTTTATACAGCTCTGGAGCAGAACATGAAAAACTATTCTTCTTCTTTCTTTCTCTTTCGGCTTTACCCTTCAGGGGTCGCCACAGCAAATCATCTGTCTCCATTTAGTCATGAACATGAAAAACTATTCAACTGAGAATAAAAAGCACAGATCTGCATTATGCTACAGTTAAGTGAAAAATATAGCTCAGAACCAGATACCAATTACCTCTTCTGGACTGAGGTCTGGCTAATTGGTGGCTGGTTCTGAGCTATATTTTAGTTATTATTTTATTGCCAGAAATGTGAACACTGATTTTACTCCGAATAGAAGTAAAAATCTATTACTGTGGGTTCTGCAGAAGATATTGTTTCTAAAATGTCAGCCAACCCTCTGCCCTTGCCTCAGACTTAAATACATAGATTAACATGCACCCTATTAGAGTGCTCTTGACCTTTTCCCGCCGAACAGTCATTTTCAACTCCTGAGTAAGACGGACCTATGTGTGGGTTGCTTTTCTTTTTTAGACTTAAAAAAGAGAAAGCCACGCTCCATGCTGCCTCTCAGCACCTCCATGGATCACCGCCCCAAAGAGGATCTGCAGCAGGACTGCCTGACGCTGGCCGCTGTCAGATACACCCACGGTTAGCATTATCTTGCAGATTTCAAGTTGTTCCAAAAGGCCAATGTTGGACTGACAAATAGTGCTAATTAGGGATGTACATTTCTGGCCTGGTGTAAATGTGTTGCCATCTCAATTTTTACAGGTTGACTCCATGAATTTGTGATGTGATAAAAGAAATTTTTTATAGTGTAAACCCTAAATATGTCCCCAAATATGCTCCCAAAACACTTTAATTTCATTTTAAACTCAGCTTAATACATTACCCTTGATAAATAATACATTACCCTACGTTGCCCTAAATGTAAAGGTAAACCCGTATCTCTACTGTACAGTTTACTCTGATCTGCTGTCTCTCACAGTGCTAGAATGTAAAATACTGATGTTACCCCTGTATAGACTGCACTGTAATTCATGCACGTGTTTTCTTCGGTATGCGCTGTCGTTTTCTTTGGTATAGGAAGGTAAATACAGTAATACATTTAATTTACAGTAATAAAAATACAGAGCTTTAAGAAGAACAAAACGAAAAATATGCGCCACGCGGGAAACTGTTTTGATGCAGGAATGCTGGACTGGATCTGCCAGAGATGCGTCACAGAGCAACAGGCAGTCAGCAGCAAGGAGAAATAAATAACACTCTCGGATTGGCTAATAATATGCAAATGTAGCTGAATTTATGTTAATATTTTATTTTTCTTAATAACTTAGCACTAAAATGCATGAATTATGAATTGCCATGAAAAAAGCAAAGAAATGCAGAAGATATTTGTGGTTTCTGCGAACAATTACTAGTTCAGTTCTAAGAAAAAATCCACGAACGACTGAGGCCGCAAACTCTGAACTGTGACATCGCGGTGGTCTACTGTATTTTGAAAACCAAAAAATGCACGGAATAGGAATGATAATGCATTTAAAAATTAGGAAAAATTCTGCCAAATTTATAACATAAATAATGAAAAAATTGTCAGGATTCCACAACTGTGTAAATAGTGGCGCAACATGGACAATAATAGTCAGATCTTAATTATGAATGTAACAAATCTTAATTTTGCTTAAATGAGTATCAACAGTTTTAGCATCCAACCATATGTGTTGGATGTGTTGAATTGGCAGCTTCAGATCACACATCATGATGCATTAATAATTTATTTATTTATTTATTTTTTATATACCACTGGTGGTAACAAGAAGGACATGATATCTGATTAATATATGCATCTTTTTATATTTTCTATCTTTTGGACAAAGGTTAATGAGAGTTTCTTGATACATTTTTTTCCCATATTAACATTAGTTACATGACTCTTAATGTTAGTGCATCTTTTCTCAGGAAAGTCAGCGAACTGTGTTCCGGGCACTGGCGAACACATCCAGCTCGGCCTTTTCACTGACAGGGAGGCCCTGTGCAGGATGTTTCAGGAAGAAGGTAAAGAAAACACAAAAGACTGTACCAAACTTTAATACCTCTTGTCTTTTAGCTTATGCATCAGGTAATTTAATCACTGGATCAGTTTTTACTTCTTCTGTGTGTGTTATTGTGTAGAGGACAGTCATGTGGAGGCAGGTCACTATGACTCAGTGATGTACCTGCGACTGTGGAAGGGAGATCTGATTGGGGCTCTGCACATGGCTACAGAGAAAGGGGAGCTGACTGACCACTTGCTGAGTTTAGCACCCATGGGTAAGACTCCATTCACACACAGTGAAACAGTGCGGTTTTAATAGTGTGTGGTGTGACATTCAGTATTGATATGGGCAAATTTCTTACACAGCTTAGATTCTTACACACCTACTATTTCAGTGCCTGTCAAGTACGCGAGGAAAGTGAAAGTAAGGGTGCTTTCACACCTACATAATTTAGTCCAGAACTTCAGACTTTATTTAGAATCAAAATAGCAGGTGTGAAAGGTTCCTCAGACCTTGGTCTGGATGAAACTAAACCTTGGTTCAGTTTCTTTATAGTGTACATTTGGATTTTACTGCAGCTCATTATCCTTTTTGTAATGTTTTAGCTTAAGCTTTTTAATTGATTTCAGTAAAACATTTCATGCCATTTAAATGCTACAATGCTGAGTTACAACAAATTGATTTTTCTTTTTTGAAAATAATTTCTCTTCATTCTTTGACACATAAAAGCAGCTTGCTTGTAGCTCCTCCTGCTGGAGAATTACAAACATTATTACGAATTTTACTGGACTGCCTGTTAGCCAGTTTGCAATCTACTGTGCTAAACTGTTGAACAACATGGCATTCCTGCATGGGGTGTGTTTACTGTGGCTTCTGGCCTTTTCATTTGTGTGCATAAATTATGTGTATTTTGAATGCACAAACATGCATGAGTTAGTAAGATCCTGGGGCAGGAAAATGGAGATTGTCTATAAAACTCTGATTAGAAGTAATTATAATACGATTTTCCATTCTTATTGTTTATTTATTCTTTGGGTGTATTTTTCAGCATTCAGCCTCATGTTCATCTAAGTGTATTTCTAGGTATGAAGGGCTAGTTTTAAATAAGGATTTGAGTTGTGTTGGTACACAGAGGCTTAACTGGCAACTAAAATCACAACAAGCGTGTGTAATCCATGAGGTTTTAAATTATTCACAAGAAAGCGCTGTCAATGATGCTTGCATGTGTGCTTTTTCTCAGTAACTCTCCTAGTTCTCAGTTTTACGTGGTAAGTTACTGTTTATTGACACAGACAAATCTGTTCAAAAAGCATGGTGCCCACAAATGTCCCTGAATCTTTCTGTTTGTGTCTCTTAGCTGGTTATCAGGTGTGGGCCAGGACAGTAGAGGCGTATGTGAAGCAGCTGTGCTTGCAGGAACAATTTCTCAAAGCTGCCTCCCACCTCGTGTCCATCCACAAGCTCTATGAAGCCGTCAGCCTTCTTAAAGCCCACCAGTTGTACAGGTATAAGACAGAGGTGTAAAAATGCATTGTAATGCCTCAGCCTGAAGGTGGCAATTCAGTTGCATCAATTTTGGCATATCAGTTGTATATAAGTCAGTTATAATCATCAATAAAGTGCATGCTCATTTTTTTAGTCTTTCATCTATATTCTGCTGTTTTGTCATATGTGCTAATATATCAAATCATTGTGAAATCTGACATTACATGGAGCACTGAATCTCACTGAATTTCTAAAGAATCATAAATTGTGTGAGTTAAGACATTTCAAACCTTATGATGACCGAGGATGTGGGATCTAGGTTTAGTGTGTGTTGTTGTTCCGTAGGGAAGCCATAGCCTTGGCCAAAGCCCGGTTGCAGCCTGACGATCCTGCCCTGAAGGACCTGTACATGAGTTGGGCTGCAGTGCTGGAGAAGGATGGCCATTATACTACTGCTGCTAAGTGGTACTCTAAATCTGTCACACTTGATGAGAATACACAATACAGATTAGATCACATTTATCCATGGCATGTTTTATTATTCAATTAGTATCATTCTTTTTAAATAATTGTATTACCGCCGGTGAAGTCAGGAGCAGTCCGATAATCTACTAAATGTGATAGTCTGATTAAAATCAAACCTACAGATTTTCTTTTACCACAGACTTCAATCAGGCAAGGCATGCAAAGTGTCCCAGTTTTGCTTCTTAAGTTTTGCACTGAAACTACCATGCTCATGTATGTAACAAGGTAAAGTCGCATAAAATTTTATTGAACTCATATGCAGCCATATACAGTTTGACATGTTGTGAAATGCCTTATACAACTTTCTGGTGCCAGACAGAATTTGCATAAAATCAGAATTTACATAAATGGAAATAGAAAGAAGAAATATAAAAGATAATGGGTAAAAACTGCATGCAGTGTAACGTACACACATGTGCATTTGTATGATCAGTGCAATGCAGTGCAATATCGAGATGAGTGAAAAAGCTACAATAAATATTTATAAATGAATACACGGATGCGCCATGGGTATTGAAGCTCCACTGCAAGACTGAAGGAGCACACTTCATACAACAAACATGCTTTGACGGAACAACTTCATTTGGAGGATCTGAAGAACCATTTACATATAATTGGTTGCTGAAGGGTCGCTTTAATTTGAAACCTTAAGCCGATGATTGTTGTCTTTCTCAGCTATCTTGCTGCAGACTGCAGTTTTGATGCAGCCAAGGTTATCGCCAAAAAAGGGGATGTGATGTCGCTGAAGACGGCAGCTAACCTTGCGAAGCTTGCTGGGGAGAGTGACCTTTCCCACTCGCTCTCCTTAAGATGTGCCAAAGAGCTGATGCTATTGCAGGATTGGCAAGCCACTCAGAATATCCTGAGGACACAAGATACCTTACTGGTCAGTTGCCCAAATTTGTTTATTTGCATTTTAAGTCTAGTGAGTTTAACCAAATTTATAGTAAAAGTAAATGTCAGCCGGGCAGAATATTAATAATGAAGTATGAAGTATTCAGATGCTTTTTGATGTTTGTGCTTGATACCTGTTTACTGTTTGAAAATCAATGTTTGTGTTAATAGTGACTCAGCTGTGCAGGAACACAGATGATAATACAGCATTCATAATTATCAGTCGCGTAAAAAGGCATCTGTCGGAGATTCGACTGTAGTTGAGGTGTGCAGAGCAGCCTAAACCCATACTCATGTAAAAAAAAAATAAAAAAATGAGTAAGTACATTTACAACAAAAAAAGAAATTATTGAGCAGAAAGACGAAGGTCGCAGCAATCCTGCTTTAAAATTAAATTCTAAATCTCAGTTGTAAAGCAGTTTCGATGCTGTAAAACAATGAGAATAAACACAAAAAGATATTAGACTTTAATGACTAAAATGTGACAATGAGTGGGACTGCCTTTCTCACAAAACCCTGTAGAAAAACTCTCATTTGAAAACTCTCAGAAAAGTCAATAAAGAATATGACCACTACCCACCTCTGTTGATTATAATACAGTTCAATTAAGTGTATTTTTTTACACAGTTTGACACAAAAAAGCGTACTCTGTCTCTCTCTGTCTCTTTCTCTCTCTGTCTCTCTCTCTGTCTCTCTCTCTGTCTCTCTCTCTGTCTCTCTCTCTGTCTCTCTCTCTGTCTCTCTCTCT
>JBBIGA010000020.1:64772-74875 GCA_037576975.1 Alestes dentex | reverse complement strand
GCTGAAGACCCTCCCTGAGACCAACACTCTCCCCCCATATATATATATATATATATACATAGAGAGAGAGAGAGAGAGAGAGAGAGAGAGAGAGAGAGAGAGAGAGAGAGATTCTTAGATGGAATGACTTACAAATGAATACTGTTCCAGGCAGATCTAGTGTTAGGGTCTTGCAGAGAATTGTGGTGGGCTTGTCTGCACAAAGAACCAAACCCAAGTCTGTTGCTCTGAGAGTAGTGGTGTTATCCACTACATTATTCCAACTCCATTCACGAAAATCTAACCTTCCCCTCTCCTTCTTATCCTTTGTTATCTGTTACAAATACAATTATTTGGATATTTAAAGTACTGGTATCTTTACTTCTGCTTAAGTATGACTTTGGCTCTCTTCCACTATTTTTGCTGAGTGATCAAATTTACATTTAAAAAAATCTCATTATTTTCAAGCCACAATTGAAAAGCATGGTCTTCCCCATCTGGAGCTGGGGAATCCTCTGTTTCGCGGGCCATTAGAGCCGAAGAGGATGCAGGATTTACTCGAGGTACAAAGTCTCCAATAAAAGTGTTCCTTTGTTATGCCAGGTAATAGGTTTTGAGCTGCAGCGTGCCGGGAGGCTAAATGCAGAGCAGATGTACTGTACAAACGCCCAGCACTGATCAAAGGGACAGATACACAGGCAAATGATGATGAATGACTCTCCACTGAATTGTAAGGAGTGCACGAATGTATCGAAGTGCAAGAGAGGAACAGGGGCTGAGGGGAAGAGAGAGAGAGAGAGAGAGAGAGAGAGAAAGAGAGAAAGAGAGTGTCGGGCCTCATTGGGATGATGCTAAACAGAGTGAGAGCGATTAGGTTCCTACAGAGGAGAGATCTGAGTTTAGACAATCTGTAATTGATTTAACAAACAGATCAGTGAACCACAACACACATACACACACACACACACACACACACACACACACACACACACATATATACCCACTCACACAGTTTGAGAATACTGTATTTGTGAGGAAATTCTACAGACAGTAATATTGTCTGTGAATAAAACTACACCTACCACTAACCCCAACCTTTTTATCATAGCAACCAATGGCAACAAAGTTTTCCTGCAAAAATGTTAAATATTGAATATGCAGTGAAAACAGCATGTTTATTTGAGGACCAAAATATCACCAATTCAGCAGTTAGTCCAGTATTGGTGTTAATATGAAATAATGTGGTCCCCATAAAGAGATAATTGATAATTACATGCACACACACACACAAACACAGTTATGTTCATATACACATATAAACATACACACACTTACATAGACATTGACACACACACAAACACACAGTTATGCACATATACACATTCACATAGACACCCACAGAAACACACCCAGGAGCACCCCTGTCCTGTGAAAGTTTGTGCTGCTCATGCTCTGTGGCTGTGCTGCTGGATGACATCACTGTGGAACATATTTCTCTGCTTTATCTTCTGAGAGATGTGTTAGCCATGTGCAGGAGCAGTCCGGGGACGGCGGGATCAAAGGCATAGCTGTGTTCTGGCAAAAATCGAAAACTGAAACATGGATTCTGGGCACAAAAATAATCCCTTTATTTCAAGATGTATTGCCTTACATGTCCAACCTGTGTGCTTTTATATAATTTAACACTGACACCTCGTTTTTCCATATCTAAGATAAAAGACAGGACTGCGATTTCAGTGAGAAAATTATTGATGGACTCTTCTCGGAGATATGCACGTCTGATGAACTTTAGTTGCAGCTTTAATGCACTGACTCTGAAGAGGAGTTAAGGAGTAGATGGGCTGTCAGATCAGTCGCAGATATTCACTCTGTAATGAGCTATGACCCTCCCTCTCTTTCTCTCTTCCACTCTCTCTGTCTCTCTCTTTTTCTCTTTCTCTCTCCCTCTCTCTCTGTCTCAGATGAAGATCGCCGTCTCTCCAAAAGCATTCCCAGGCCAGAGAAGGGAGGGGGTCACTGTGACAATTTGACGTGAAGTGGCTTGATAAATCACCCATCCATTACTCTGCCTTTAGTATCTGTTTATGCCCTAACAAATTGAAACCCCACTGGCACAAACCTGCTTCTCTGGCCCCCTTTACGATTAGTTCAAGGTGGGACGAGTTTCGCTGCTCCCCACACCCCTTTCCCCTCCTCCTCTCCTCTCTCGGCCTCTGTGTTTTGTCTCTCCCTGCTGTGGGGGGAGAAAGGTGGACATATGTAAGCAATAAAGCTGAAGGGTCCGCGTGTACCACAGACTGGGTGCAAGGAATGCAGAACCGAACTATAAAATAATAAAAGGGGCGAGGGCTCAAGCGGGTGAACTGAGTGGTGGTGGTGGTCGGGGAGGGGGAAACAGGACGGTTCCATCTGCGGCCCGTGCCCTGCGCTGACCCCCCTGGGCGGGCCGTAAAAGAAGCAGGCGGCTCTCGAGCAGAGTTGGGTGACTCGTGGGGTTTTGGCCTGGCACCACTTCAAACGGCCGAGTGATGCGGGCCAAAGGGCAGCTTGACCTGAGCGCTAAGCTCCTGCTAAGCCTCTCAAAGCTGGAAGGAGGTGGGAGAGAGAGAGACTAGTGGTAAAGACTTAGAGAGAGAAAGAGAAAGAGAGAGAGAGAGAGAGAGAGAGAAAGAGAGAACAAGAGCCCAAATGTATAGAGCAGGGCAACTGGCAGGGAAAAAAATGCAACTGTAAAAGAAACGGTACCGCAAGAAATACCATACCACCAGTCCTCCTCCAGCTCCACATTAGAAAATCAAAGGAAAAGAAAAGGCAATGAAAGCAATGGCTGTCGACAGCGAGTACAGCTCAGTTAAAGTCAGGGGAGCCAACATGCTCAAGTTATCGCATGCACGAGAGACCTCTTTTTTATGTAAAACTAATAAATCAACATCCCCAAAAGCCAGTTTAAGCTTGGTTTTCATAATCACCGAAAATAAACTACAATCAGCACACCGAGATAGACAGTTTAGGTCCTGAGGCGTTTATGAGCTTTAAACATTTCCCTTTTTTTGTCCCCTTAGAAGCCACCAACTTATTGGGAGCTTGTCAACACACTGACACCATTCTTTCAAATGAGATGCCTTCGCCGTGATCACACGCCACGGCAGCTCTCTGTGCTCATGGAAAGTGAGTTTTGATCAAAAGGCCGCTTCAGCGCTAATAAAAGGCATTCGTCAAAGGATCCACGCTCGACAAAGCTGTGGAGCTCCAGCTACACCGAAGGCCCTGGATCAGCAGCGGATGCTAACACTAGCGTACATGAAAGGGTAGGGAGAATGAATGAGCGAATGACAAATGAAGAGGAGGAGAAAAGGAGTGAATATAACAAAGAACAACTTTTATAGGAACGGCTACACTGAAGGCCTGGAGCAGCAGTGAGATGCTAACACTGATGCTAACGTTAACATACATAAAAGGGAAGGAGAAAATGAACGAGCAAATGACAAATGGAGACAAGGGGAGAGGGGGAAAAAAGAGAGAAAAAACAACAAAGAACAACTTTTCAGAGGACCAACTGATCTTCTTGGAGGAAGCAGACATATCCCAGAATGCAGCAGAACAGGAAATGCCCACTGAGCTTGGTGGGCTCCCCCGTGGGGCCCAGCACAAGTGGAATGCGTGAAATGAATAGTGACATCACGTTGCTTGGTCAACAAAGCCGAGTGATTGATGAGGACAAGCGGGCAGGGTGATGGCCAGTTGTTGGCCTTCCCCAGGAGATGCCGTTTCCCTCTGACCCCCATACCGACCCTCTGAAAGGGATAGTGGTGATCTCCTTCTCTCTTGCTCTCTTTCTCTCTCTCTCTGTACCCTTCTCCTCTCCTGACAGGAATATGATCTTTCAGCTGAAAGCCGGCTAGGCAGCCCCCCTCATGGGTTCAGTTTTGGTCTGTTTTCAGATTAAAGTTTTCCCACACAGAGCCACAGAGAAGATAACACTCCTTTATAGTATCTCTTCAACAGGACGATCAAACGCTTTCATATCCAAAACCAAGACGAAATGGTTTCAACTGACATTCGACTAATTGTGCCTGACAAATATCAGTTGTTTCTCCAAATACAACTGTTGTTGTCCTGCTTTATTGTTTTTTAAATGAAATCCACTCTTGAAAATATGCCGCCACAGAAAAAGAGTTCTTTGGAGTGACGCCGCAGAAGAATCACTTTTGATTCCCTAAGGAACCTTTCAGTAGATGGCTTTTTTTCTTCTTCCTGATTCAGTCATTGCCAATTCCCACCTGCTAATAGGTCTCCCCCTGTCACAAGCTGGAAGGGTACATATATGGTCTATATGCACTGTAACAAGGTATTTCAGCATGATAGACGTTTTTGTTTTGGTGATGTACTGCTATATAGCTGTATAGAGCCACATCACACTCCTCACGTTCCTTTGATGTGTCTGGCCTTGGTGTTGCTTCCCTCCAATGTGTAGTATTTCAGCATACATCTTGAAGGGTTATTATATTTTAACAAAGTTTGATTTAAAATGTTTTCTAAAGTCAAACTGGAATGTCAGACTAGTCATGTTTAAATCCAGATGCATCTACTACTGTGTCTACTTATTTGTTTCTAAAATGAACCACAGAGATTTGGGATCTCTAAATTTCTAGATTCTTAAAAATTGGATCTGCTGGACGGCTACCAAACAATGAAAATAACAACAAAAAGTCACCACTGATCATTTATCTGTATACACTGTAATCTAAAGGGTAGGCAATAGCTGTAGATGTAATGTAGATCAGGGATTTCAGAGGACAAAAATGACTCTAGTGGAATTGAAAGCGTTTTAATAACAGTTCTAAGGTTATTTAACTTTAAACGCAACATGTCAGCAGCAATACATTTGGTCTTAGAGGGTTAAAGGTGTTTCCTAGGCCCATATATCCAAGTCACAAACCACTGTGAACCTTTCTTTATGAGTGTTAAGTAAGCAACTTTTGTACGGAAACCAATGCTTATCAGCCTATTTGATTATGTAAGTACTTCCTATGTTGTGCATCATCATTTTCTCATCAGCCTCTGCCCACAGAAGGACCTTGTTTATGGATGTTCTCTGATGTGAGCATTATCTGATGAAACTTGACTAAGTGAAAGTGGTGGGGGCATCAGGTGGACGTCTCTTGGCTATGCTGAATCAACAGAGTACCAGAGTAGCCAAATCTCTCCTAATGAGGGGAGGGGGCTTGGAATATTCTCCCAGGTCATGTGATAGGGCTGGTAGTGCCCAGTGTGTTTTGATAAGGAAAGTGGATCTAATGTTGGTGAGACCTCAAACTGAGCCGCCATCTGTCTTCTACTGGGAGAGATGCCTCCCAGTTATTATCCTTACCATTAAAGAAGCAAATGACTTGCTCTTTCACTCATTAAATGCATTTTTGTATGGTGCCATCCATTAATTGCTAGATTCCACAGATTCCATCTTTATTACTGATATTATCAAGACATTTTTATTCATATCATATGAAAAATTTAGTGAGGCTTAACAAATCTTAGTCATTATTTGTAAATAGCAGTATGTCATGCAGTGTTAAAACCACTTAAACACATTTACTTTTAAATAGGGGAATGCAGTGCATAACCTAACATGAGGTAAAGTATATTATGGATTTTTTATGTACTTAAAGATGTTTGATCTGAAAAACTGCAGAGCAATCAGATAGCTGTCTCTCTTAATTCACCCTAAACAGGGTTTTTGTATAAAAGTTCCTTTTTTGGTGTTTATTATTAGCTGTCACAGCTTAGCCTCCCAAAGTAATCGAATCCATACTTTCCTGTATCATTTCAAAACAGTCAATTTTAGAAGGTTTTTATGGAATTTTAACAAGAGTGCCCTGCAGATATCATGTAAATGAGACAAATTTCAGTTTCATTTTACTGATATTTGGTATTTTTGTTTAAAAAAATACATTTATCACATTAGACAAAGTCTTTTTTCACTAATGTTATTTATTTAAATTTTGATAAATAAAGATTTTAAGTTAGGCTGGAAAACTTTTAACAATATACACCAATTTACACTAACTTTTAGTAACTGTTGGAACTAGCACTACGATGATCCCCCACTCATAATAATGAGGGTGCCAGAACGAGCTCTTTGCCTGATGCCATCCAACAACTATTTTAGTGTACAGTCCTTTAAAACATCCTCGTAAATGAGCCGTGAAGAACATTTTTAAAAAGGAAGCTTTAAAATTAAAGCTTTTGGTGAAACATTACATTATGTGATGCTCCTTTATACCTTACAAAATTTATTCAACACACTCATTTATCAAAACTGTTCTTTTTGGGAACCAAATTGGTTCTTCTATGGCATCACCACAAAAACCTTTGAAGCTCTTATTTTGTGACATTTGCACTTTCAATTTGTTTATAAAATTGGAGTTTACACTTTCACTTGTAGCAGTGAGGTATAAAATGTTTGCATAAAAATATTAAACTTGTTTAAATGTAAAAACTTATCATGATAATTCATGCATGCAGTTTACACAGTGTTATACACTTTCATTACTTATTACCCACATTAGACATGTAGTTTCTTTGGAGAATTAAAAAGCAAACTTTGCTCACCTATCATGGTTTCTGCTCTTAAAACACAGAAAATAAACTTGCAGAGTCACATAGATGCAAACTCATGCTTCCAAGACAAGGTTATGCATCAGTAGGCCTCAGTCTTCTTGTGGACAAATGCTTATTTACTGAAAAGCAAGTAATTGAATTAATCTGCTTTGCGCTTAATTCAGTATGAATACACTTGCTCTCAGTCTTATTCGCTAAGAGCATTAGTCTCTTGTCTCTGTATTAGTTATTATTAACTGAGTCAACCAAGCAGCTTTGCGTAAACCAGATATGCTAAATGTTCTAACGCACAAAAATGTGAAGAATTCCCCTCAAACAGACAGAGACCGATACGCAATCTTCAGTTAAGCATCTGAAATGTCCATCAGTATAGTTAGAATCATGTTTTTGCCTAAAAGTGACACAGATCTTATGTTTTATCAGTAGATGCCTGTGTGACTGTACTGAGAACAGCCAAACAATATGTTTTTCACTGTGTCTGCACATTTGAATGGTCATGATCCAGTATGTGCAGAAATGAACGATACAGGCAACTTGATATAAGACAGGGGATGTTGAGAGAGAGAGAGGGAGAGAGAGAGAGGGAGAGGGAGGGAGGGAGGGAGGGGGGGGGGAGGGAGAGAGAGAGAGAGAGAGAGAGAATGTTGCTCTTCATGGCCTTGACCTCCAGGACAACCACAAGTCATCTCGATTTTATTCTTTTCACACAGTCGGAGTGGCTCAGGGCTAAACGAATCGTGTCGGCTCACGTCAGCTCCAGCGGGAGAGGAACAGGGGAAACAGGACCTCCATTTCCAGTTCAAGGGTTGTGTTATTGCACAGCTCGTGTAAATAATAGCCATATGCTGCCATATTGTTTTTCATCAGCGGCTAAAGGATGTCCTTAGATGTTGTTTCACAGAGAAATAATAGTGCACACACACACACACACATACACACAAGCACAGTGGGCTCTTTTTACCTGAGCTGAAATGAAGCCTAGAGTATCACTAGTTGCAGTTCCACATAAATGGAGCAGCTACCTGCTCTTGGCTCAGACATTAAAGATGTGCCTTTTATCCTTAACTGCACAGCAAGCACACACACACACACACACATACTAACAAAACACACATGAAAAGATGATCACAAACAGACAAAGACACCATTATACAAGTGCAATGATAATGTTTTTCTCTGGTCAACTGTCAGTATAAATCCCACATATTATTTACACACCATTCACTTTCTACCCATTGGCCACTTAACAAGGTCCTTCTATACCATATAGGAGAACTAGGAACCTTTTTAAGGCTGATTTACATATGCAGAGACATGTGCTGTCTACAGCCTCTGCAAGTGGGCTATGCCTTTGTAAGCATTTATACTTATATGCTGGTGTGTCTGTGTCGCTCTTCATCCAATATCCTCTCTCTCTTTTCTGTTAACTGTTGTTCAGTATTTATTAGCTGCAACTCCAACAGGATGTACTCAGTTTCAGTCATCATTGTTAGAAGTATGCACACGGGGGCAGAATCTCTACCACCAACTAGTGTTTTGGAGGTTCTTTGTGTTCTAATGGAGAAAATGGTGTGTACAAATGCCTAGAAAGAAATGCAACACGACCAAGTGTGGTAATATTTCTGGGGAGGTCCGCGTCAGTCTATGGCATAGGCCAGTGGTTCCCAAACCATTGGCCTGTGCCACAGGTCCTAGAGAAACCCCTGCCCTGCACATTTTAGTGTTTTCTCTGCTCCTAAACAAATCAGGACAGATTTGGGAGCCACTGGCATATGCTATGGTTTAAGGTTTACCTACGCTATACCTGCGTTCTAGATTCTTATATGTGCAATATATATATTGCACATATAATAATATAAGTTTGCTGCCAGGTGAAGAACTACTCAGGCTGATTTATTATTATTATTATTATTATATTATTATATGTGCAATAGTCTTACCATGTGCAATGTCCAGTGCAGTTTTCTTACTGGGTGCTAAATCATTTAATTATGTGCAATCTTACCATGTGAAATATCTCTAGTTATGTCAATATTACTTTTATACTACTAATCTCTATTATGTGCAAAAACAGACTGGGTATGGTGAACAACTCCTAACCACTATTTATATTACTTGTAAATTACAGTAAGTTATTTATATATTATTTAGTCTATAGCATTAATACAATAGCATTTGTGTATATAGCATAATATATTTCATATAGAATATTTGATTTTCTTTAGACTTTTTTTTTTGTCTCTGTGTGTCTGTGTGCTTGTGCAGTCATAAGTTTTCTGAGTGTGATTTTGAAACTTGCCATCACTTTCCACCCATCCTCCTCATATACTGGATGACATGGCCTACTCTTCCTGTCCATCTACCTATAACTGCACTACATTTACAGCCTGTAGTCATGCAAAGTGCCTCTACTCCAGTGTTTCTTAATCTTGCTCCTGACAACCTGCAGCACTGCGCTGATTCACCTTTCACTGGTCCCCATAATCAGCTATTGAGCTGGATCACGGTACATTTCAAAACTGTGCAGGGCTGTAGGTCACCTAGTATACCCAAATATTCCTGTATACCTTTCATCAATAGTCCATTGCTGTGTTCACATTTAAAGGCCTTATTGCTCTTTTCTGGCATCTTGCACAGCTAGAATTTCTGTGCCCAGATTGTGAATATTCGGTTCTGAAAGGACTGGCCACATTGTTGCACATCGTAGTATGAAGTAGGGTGGAAAACATCTTGGACAATGCAGTCTTGCACAAAATCTGAAAATGGCTAAAATCTGATTTGAACACACGTGTGTCGTATTTGGGGAAAAAGAAAAGTGAGTCTGCACCACATTTGAAGGCTGTAATGGAAGATGTGTGGTGAAATAACAAATTTATGCTAACTTAGCGCCTGAAAAACTCACCAGCAAGCCAGCCAGCCAGGATGTTAAGACTTTGATGAAGCACTGAGAAAGTCCCTAAATTACAGAGCCAAATCACAGACAGAAAATGAGAGAGAGAGAGAGAGAGAGAGAGAGAGAGAGAGAGAGAGAGAGAGAGAGAGAGAGAGGCCCGCTCCCCCTAGCCCAAAGGGTCGTGCACACTCGCTCTGGGTGAAAGATGAAAGAGCTTATTAATAGCCCCTGCATTTACATGCCCTAAGTGGATGTTTATGTTGGAATTTGCTGCTTATGTGTGAACATCCAAGGACTGTAAACAATGCCATTCAGCTCTCATTTCCCTTACATCAGTGATATTGTTTCAACTGTGTGCTACGGTGGCCACAGTTTAAAAAACATCATTTGGGGCATTATCTTTTAAGTGGTTCCACAGCTAGGGCTCCCAGGGGCCGGTAATCAAGTCAACGCAACAAGGCCTAACCCCCCTCCCCAGCCCAACCACCTCTCTTTCTGTTCACGTTACAATGATTTTTCTGTAAATACACAGGAAAAGAGAGAGAGAGAGAGAGAAAGAGAGAGAGAGAGAGAGAAAGAGAGAGAGAGAGAGAGAGAGAGAGAGAGAGAGAGA
>JBBIGA010000020.1:6630-18197 GCA_037576975.1 Alestes dentex | reverse complement strand
TATGTATGTATGTATATATATATATATCCCATATTTAGAATCAGAATTAGAAAACTTTATTGATCCCAGAGGAAATTGCTGATGTTATGACTGCACAGACACAAGAACAATATAAAATATAAAGTGTAAAAAAAAATCTGCAGAATAACCTCAATATGTAATGGATTGAGATTATGTAACATCAATATGTAATGGGTATAAATACTATAGATAAGTAAAAATATATAAAAGTTTTGCCTATTCAGTTAACAAAAAGATTTAAACCAGTGATTTAGTCCTGATATTGAACGTTCTGAGCCTAAAATGCTTGAAAGCAGACATCTTTGTTCATACAAAAATCTAATTAATATCTCCTAGAATCAGTGGTGATGTTTCAAATATAATGGCCTGTTTAAGATATAGATATGGCATAAACAAAGTGTAAACTGTTATATTGTCCTGTTGACCTATTTTTCTACCTTTTCTACCCTTTCTTCTTGAACACTGTCTTAATACTCTACAACCAGCTGAAATGAATGACAATTTGTCCTGTCTAACGCATGAATGCACAAAAACTTCAATGATTTTGTAAAAAAAAAAAAAGAAGTACTTTCTTGTTTCTCTGTTTAGTTTTCTTGTAAAATACCACTGTTCTGACAAGACTTCCAAACAGCCACCGGTGACTGAAGGCGGTTGGGCGCTCCTGTTTACCGGTCATGTGACGGTTTAAGAAGCTTTCTCTCCTGGAGCACAGGTGAGCTCAGTCTGCCTTTGATCTCCCTGCTCTGTTTGCATTAGCAGGGTGGAACCACGTTTCTCTGGGTCACAGATGTTCATGGGAACTGAAAGGTGAGTGTACCCGTAGACACCAGGCATGCCACAGTGAAATACACCCTTCAGCCACAGAACAGAGGATTAGGAGAGCAGATCACTGGTAAATAACAGCAGGGCCCCAAAGCACCCAAAGTCAGGTGGTGGAGAGGGGGGAATGTGACATATGTACACACATGCGCACACTTATACACACACACACACACTTTGGAAATACCTGAGAGTCTTTCGAGGACAGCGAACCAGTAAGACAGGTACCTGAGGCAGAATCCTTTCCAAAGCTTGGACAGGTGTGAAGTATTACAGAGAGAGAGAGATCTGCACTACATCAACGTAAAGCTTCTGCCCAAAGCAGTAATGCTTTCTATTAGAACAGCCAACCATGGGTCATTTATCAGACTCTGATCAACCAAGTCCAGAATATTAAATTATGAAATACAAAGCTTTAATAAAGAGTCACTGTTTTAACAATCAGAATAAATCCAGGAATAACCTTAGTATGTGCACAATTTCTTAGTAGGAACCCTAATATGTGCACACTGTCTCTGTTTAAAAACCATTTAACTGCAAGGGCCCGGATGAAGGCTCACACTTAAAAATCCTCATGAGTGGTGTCATTGTCCAAAAGAAAAAAATCCCTGTTTTAATCATCGCATTAAATTTTTTTGATGAAGGAACCAATAGAAATGCTCAAGGATTATTCTTTATTCTTTAAATAAAGCTATTCTGTCACTATAAAAAAAAACAGAAGATGGAAAAAACATTAGTAAAAATGATTTTGCCATCTCCTGTTTTTTTAATAGTGACAGTACAATTATTAATACATATAGGAGTAGTAAATAAAGTATATATAGTAGTCTATCTATCTCTGTATGTATGTATGTGTATATATATATGTGTGTGTGTATGTGTGTATGACATGTATAATGCATTTCATTCATGTGTATGCAATAATGTGTCCTTTTGTGATGCATGCATCTTCTTCTCACCATTGTGAGAACATCACATACATGTTAGTTTTGTAGTATCTCATCAAATATGTTGGAGATGTTCTTACTAAATAAATAAATAATTTTAACAAAGTACACCGTGGTTGTGTTCTTATGGCTTTATATGATAATGTGTATAATAATTTTATATCAGTATGACGATACTGATTATGAATTCAAAGTATTTCTATTCAGTAATAACAGGACAGTTAAAAGCATCTACTGGATGATGTAAAAAAATCTTGAAATCATGAAATCACAATTCATTTGTCCATGGCAGCCTGTGGGGTAAAATTTCTACAGATGAACTGTACATTCTTTTGTATATTCAGTAGTGCGTTTGATATGTATGGACATCTTGTTGCTCTGGAACAGGCTATAACATAATTAGCAAATGGCAGTTCTTATCTCTTAATGCAACTGCAATGCTCCTTGCTATGGATTTCACAGTCATCACATATTATGAGTATGCCTTTCTTCTGTTATCATAGCATCACATAATACCATGTGTACAACCTGAATTGCTGTGACATCACCCTGATGGAGAGCAAATGGAGGATGAAGGCTTGTCTGCATCGCTTTTGCCACAGATTATACACAACCCACCCCCCAAAACGCAAAGGCCGTGATGGGGAAGCCATTCTAATGTATCAGAGGAATCACAGGGAAAGAGAGAGAGAGAGAGAGAGAGAGAGAGAGAGAGAGAGAGAGAGAGAGAGAGGAATAGGGCATGTGTTTTATGCTGAATGGCGGGAGTGCAAGCGATCTACATTTCAAATACAGAGGATGATTTCTGCTGGATTTTTCTTTGAAAACATGGCTGCTGGGGAGGAGGGGGAGAACAAAATGTAAGAGGATATGGCATCAAAGACCTTGGTGGAGAAAACAAAACAACAGCACAGGAAAAGGAGAGAGAAGAATGAAACGTTTTTTGTTGCTTCTGTAGCTTCAGCTCATTGCTTGTTACTGCATGTGAGGTTTCTATGCCATAGACACACACACATTCAAGATTGGGTCTCAAGTGAGTCTAGAGGGGGATAGAAAGTGAACCTCATGAGGAGAGGAGAGGAGAGGAGAGGAGAGGAGAGGAGAGGAGAGGAGAGGAGAGGAGAGGAGAGAAGAGAAGAGAAGAGAAGAGAAGAGAAGAGAAGAGAAGAGAAGAGAAGAGAAGAGAAGAGAAGAGAAGAGAAGATTATATAAAGGATGATAAAATGAATACAAGATATTACATTAGTCACTCAAAGCAATTATTTCCAAAGGCAAGTAAACAGCAAGAATATTGTGCTGATATATAATTTATGTATATATACTAATAATAGGTTCATCTGAATCATGTAAATGCACTTATAAATGTTATCAGTATAAAAAAAACAAAGGCCCTGTATGTATGCCCACCCTTCCTCACCCTCATAGCCATATATTTTTTTCATGCCAGTTACTGATTTATGGAAATTACTTCATTTTTACCTAATAATTATTACTCTGTTACAATCTGAGGAGTTTATGGGGTTAAACTGCATCCTCGAGGTGTTGAGGTTTTTATAAAAAAAATGTGTGCTGTCTGTTGTTTACCTACTGTCAAATAGAGTGTAACTTTAAAATAAATGAATGAAACTAAGAAAGTTACTTCAAAATAGGCTTTAATCACATAAGCTGCAATTCTCCAGAGGTCATTTAAGCAAGCATGTGCTCTGACATCTACGGTTACACACAAAATCTTTGACTCTTTGTTCAATGATTACACGTCATATTAACAGATAATGGGTAAGAGTTCTGATGTCAGTAAGACTATGTGTATGTACTGTATGTGTGTGTGTGTGTGTGTGTGTGTGTGTGTGTGTGTGTTGGTTAGGGGTACAATCAAATGACTGAGGTGCAAAAAACAAATTTCTAAGCTTCTATAATTTTACCAAAGCCATCTACACATATTGACTTAAAATGGTCAGATATTTCCTGTGAAAAGCAAAGGCAGTCACAGCCACAGTACAGAGTTGAGTATTATGCAGTGGCAGCAGCTCCTCCAGTGAAACCTGCCTTTTGAATCACTCCATCCTTGTTACACTCATTCAGTGCCCCTCTAGTCACTCTGCTTATTGACTCATTTCAAAATAAAATTACACATAATTTGTCTTGTCAAGAACTCAGCTGTATTACCCCCATCTCTTCACTATATGAACGAGAACAGGAGGAGAGAGGGACAGAAAGAGAGACAGAGAGAGAGAGAGAGAGACAGACAGACAGACAGACAGACAGACAAGAAACAGCAAAAAATAGAGACAGAAAGAGAGACTGAATGCGAGATATACAAAGAGAGAACAAAGAAAAAGAAGAGAAAAGATAGAAAGACAGATGAAAGAGTGAGCAAGACCTTGAGAAAGAGAGAGAGAGAGAGAGAGAGAGAGAGAATGAGAAGAAACCAGAAAGCAGAGACTGAATTAGAGATAAAAAGAGAGAACACAGATAAAGAAAAAAGAGAGCAGAGAGAGAGAAAAGATAAGACACAGAGAAAGAAACAGAGAGAGAGAGAAATGAGAAAGCTAAAGAGAAAAAGGGATGTGAAATAGACTAAAAGGAATGTTAGTGGAAATACAGCCTTATGGTTACAGCTGTCATTTCTTTTTTTCTTCTTTTTTCTGAAGGTTAGAGGGGAATCATTTAAAAATCGATGTCTGCTTCCTATAGTTCACCTCAAACAAATCAATCATAATCTTAACCAGCTGGCTGGAGAGGGAAGAGGGATGCAATCTTTGTCTGAAATCTCTAATTTCTGAATCCATTCTCATAACAGGGCCATCATCTGATCGTTTAGCTCAGCTAACGGCATGCACTCTCTCTGGGGCCCCCGCAGAGACACAGCGGGGCACGGGGAGCCCCCAGTAAAGAGAAGCAGGGGCATCAGTGTACCTCTGCTTGTGCAGTAGCGCTTTTAAAATTGACTTTGGAGGATAAAGTCTATCTTGATGAAAAACAGAGTTGATTAAATCTGATAGAGTTTCTAAATTGTTTTTGCAGGCCTCACATCTGTCCATGTAGTATGGACAAATCAGAACCAAAGAATTGCAATTTAATGATTATGGCTTAAGTACTATTAACAGACTGGGTGGTTTTAATAAACAAAGGTGTTAAAAACATACAAACATTTAAAGCCCTGGCAGGTGGGGATTGCCCTACTAGCAATCAGCTTTGACCTTATGATATGTTGCTTAGATTATAGACATAATGAAATTATATGAATCATATAATAACATGATGCACATTAAGACCAAGAATGCAATCAAAGGAAAGGAAGTTTATAGCAAGACACTACAGGAGTCTATTGTTTATCATTACATGTTTATTGGAGTGAAAGGAATGCTAGTTTGCATATCTTTGATTTAAAACAGGGATTACTACATGAAAAAACAATGATGTCCCATGATTATATGCTTAGAGGTAATGTTAAACATCTGAATAAACATGTCAACATTTTGTATGTATGTATCCATTGTTACAATACTACTATAGTAGTATACTTTATTCACTAATTGAAACATATGATGTAGGCATATATGTATTTATATATGCAATGCCTCACCTTGCGACTGTTTTATGTGGGCTGCGTTGAGGATAATTCCACAGTACTGAAAACAAAAAGAATGAACAGATACATGAAAGAATGGCCAAATTCATTAGTGCACAATTAAGTGATTAAAAAATAACTGATTTAATTCAAAAGTCTTAATTTAGCCATCCAGTATAACAGAGCATTACTCCAGAGAGTGCTGAGACATCTAAACCACCCCATTCAACTCAACAGCTAATAATTAACTCTGCTGTGTTGAACCAGATGTGTTTAAAAGTATAAAACTCACATCTGTTAGGCATCTCAGGTTTGAGAGGTGGGTACATGTAAACATATTTACAGTATATAATAATAATAATAATAATAATAATAATAATAATAATAATAAAAATAATAATAACATGCATTGAAACAATAGAAACAAAACTAAAAATGGGGCAACAACAACAATACTAATAGGAATACTGTTAATAATAACACAATATTATTATAATATTATTATTATTATTTGTTTGTTTGTTTGTTTGTTTATATTATTATAATTGTTGTTGTTGTTGCCCCCATTAGGGCTCGCGTGTTTAATCATTTAATAAATCTGCAAGGTCAAACCTAAATCACATCCATCATTTGCCGCGGAGCTCCCCAAAGCATTGCAGGGCGGACTGTTTTGAATTTCAATTGGCTTGGAAGTGGCAAAAAGCCCTCAGCTAATACATCAAAGAATATTTGCCGTCCTCTAATCGGTTTAGAGCAGGTTTAGAGTGCCTAAGATCCATGCGAGGGGGGCCAGGGAGCGGTGGGCTACCCCAGCCTGCCTGCCTGCCTGCTGCTTCTTTCCAGCCTCTCTACCTCTCAGCCTGCGCCTCCAGCAAACCTGTCAAAGCCTCTCCAACTTCATTTAACCCACATCTGCGTGGACGCGCGAGGCAATTAACGCGCGCGCTAAATAGAGGGGAATATAATGCTGTCTAATAATACTTTTCAAAAAATCCAAATTAGATTAGGCTACATCTCCCCGAGGCATGTTTCTTTTTTTACAGCTACACTTTAAAAAGGGATGTAAAAACCATCTCTTGCCTCCTTTTCAAAAAGCAGCTCCGTTTTTTGACAATTCATTTGGAGAACATTCCAGCCTCGACACTTACAAGACTGTCCATTTTTGCATTTTTTAACTGAAAACTCACATTATTTTCTCCTAAAACTGGCATTAATTAACAATCCAGCCTAAACGTCTGTTTGAGTCGAACGCTTTGTTTTGACAAACAAAACACCTTCACACTTTCCTCCGCGAAGCTGGTCTGAGATGTTTCACTAGTGGATATTCCACGGACGCACCGACAGTGGTGAGAAAGTGGTCAAAAGGACACTTGCTGTACCGTTAGAGGGGGTGTTAGGGGTAGAGGTGGTGGAAGGTGGAGGGGGATTCTCCTCCCTAGCGATGCCAAGACGCGTTTTTGGAAGTGAGCATGGAAGTAAGAGAAGGTGAGAGTTCCTTACCTCTCCGAGAGCAGCGTTGGGGACAGTGGAGCTCCTTGCTGCGCGCCTTTCTCCTCCATGCTCTCTCACGCAGCTGAACAGACTCTTATCTAGCCCTGTTTGGCTGAGAGGAAGTCATTATCGTCGATAATGGACTATCAATGAAGATTGACGTCACCTCACTTGGGTCTCCTAGGCAACCGGCATGCTAATTTGGAGGTGACTGAGCATTGGCCATTGCTTGTGTCCTTCAGAGGGATCCGTAAACATAATTGGCCAACGGGGCGTTGAAATGGGGTGGTGTGTGTGTGCGTGTGTGCGTGCGTGTGCTTGCGCGTGTGCGCGCATGTGCTAAATCCTGCAAGACCCAATCAAGTCTAAATTGCCAGAAAAACGCCCAGTTCAATTGAAAGAGCGAGGTAATAAGCACCAGGCCCTTCTGCTTTATTTGCCTTATGATACATAACATGTAGCCCTAATTTAAATGCCATTGGAGGGTGAAAAATTACAACGAGCATGACGGGCTCTGAAGCTAATTTCGGAGCTGAAAAGTCATGGTAGCTTCTTTTTTTATTTTTAATGGACTTTGGATAAAACTGTCTTACAGTATCAGTATCGCTGCTTCTCCTTCCTTTCTCTCCGGAGGGTTTTTGTTTTGTTTTTTTTGGGTTTTTTTTTTTTCATTCACTCCCCCCCTTCTTTTTTTTTCCTGCAGTGGCTCTTTTAGCAGCGCCTACAGCGATCCCTTTCGGCTCAAAGAGGACTTCAACTAGCCAGAGAGAGTGAGAGAGAGAGAGAACCGGCCCAGACAGCCAACAGCATACGTTTGCGTTTATACGGATCTCCAAACGTCATTTGTCACTCCTCTTCTACATTTATTTATTTGTTTGTTTGTTTGTTTGTTTGTTTATCCATCTTTTTCAACAGATAGTTAAAGCTAAACATATGCACATTTTAAAGTGGACATAAAATACAGTATTGGCCAAGAATTATTTAGCAAACGCAAAAATGCAAATATAAGATTTTAGCATTGTAAATTAGCTAATTATATTGGCGGGAAGCTTAATTAATAATAAGTTCATTTTAAAATAAGCATCAACTTTTTTTGCTTATACTCATTACTTTATTCCATTCTAGGGTTTCAGAATCGGACTGGCCTAATGCAGATTTTTTTCACTATAGTCGGTATTTATAACTTAAGCAGTTTATAATAGCCATGATACCGTGCGCACAATATGGTGTTGGGGGCCAAATAAAAAGCAGTAAATAGGGGTATCCCTGACCGGGGAGAGATGTGTGTTTGAGTGAAAGAGGCTTAGAGCCCCTGGCCGTGGAGGATTTGCCCCGCTTCATATGGTCTTAATCTGTCTGCGCGCGGGGAAGAGGAGAGAGAAGAAGGAGGAGAAAGAGAGGAAAGAGAAGAAGGAGAAGCAGATATGGTTTATTCCGGGATTTGAGGTGCAAACTGACCGACGCACAAATCAGTTTGCACCTGTCCAAAGTTGCGAAGCGCGTGCCACGGCGCGTGCATCTCTCTCTGTCTCTCTCCTTCTGCGTTGGATTAAAAAACAACATTAACTACACTGTTACACCGACCGTGTGTTTGCGCGCGCGCATATGTGTGTGTATTTGCTTTCCGACAATCGCAGCAATTATTCACATGTAAATTCTTATTAATAAACCCCACGCTCGTGCACATAACCCAGCGTGTTAAAAAACAGGCTCCCGTTCTCTACTGCCGCTAAAAAAGAATAATCAATTCTAAGAAAGAATGAATGCGAAAAAATCTAGGAGACGCTAAAACAGCGACAGCGTTTCTTTCAGCCCTCTTACATTTTTGTTGACTCTCTCTCTCCCTCCCTCTCGCTCTCTCTTTCTCTCTCTCTCGCTCTCTCTCTCTGAGATTCCAGTTTGTTATTAATCATGTGTGAAAGTGACGGCTTCTTCACGTATTTAGAAAACGAGCAAAAGTTGGAGCCTCTGCCTCTCTCTCTCGCTCCTGGTCCCGCGCTGAGATCGCCATCCAGGGGTTGAAGTGGCTCTCGCGCTCTAAAGCAATGAGGCTTGTTAGAGGCAAAGAGGAGGGGTGGAGGGGGTGGGAGGATAGGAGGAGAAGAGGGGGGTTGTTAGTGAATGTCTCTGTGTGAGTGTGTCAGAGAGAGAGAGAGAGAGAGAGAGAGAGAGAGGGAGAGAGAGAGGTAGCAGACTTGCATTGCCTCTTCCTCCGATGACTACACCCGAGAGGAGGAGCGTGAGGCGCGTAGTGGGCGTCAGAATCTTCAATTTCCAACTTAGCATCCTGGCAGGACACTCTGCGGAGCAAAAAAGCCCCGTCCGAAAAGCAGCTCCGTTAAAAAAAAAAAACAAAAAGAGCAAACATCAACAACAACCAACAACCAACAACAACCAAAAAGGAGACGAAGCACACCCCCTCCCTTTCCAAAAAAATCCTCCAAACTTCTGCCCCGCGCGGCATGAGAGACGCGGTGCGCGCGGGCGGCCAAGCAGCGGCTCGAGAACTTGGAGAGGAGCTTAGGAAAACAACAACCAAAACAAGGAGAGGAAGAAGGAGAAGAGTGGTGGAACAGCAGCAGGAGCAGGAGCAGCAGTAACGGGAACGTGACGGGAGGCTCCCGGGCGAGCCGAGCGTCGGTCCCTCGCCTAGAAGAGGAGGACGGACACGGCTCGGGACTCTATGAAAGAGAGCGAAACGGCGAGGTGGGGAAAAAGAGAGAAAATTAATAGAGAGAGGGGACAAATAAAGAAGCAGTAGAAGAAGAAGAAGAAGAAGAAGAAGAAGAAGAAGAGGAAGAAGAAGAAGAAGAAAGAGAAAAGTGAGAAGTCCACTCCACCGTGCTTCCTTTGAGAGCTCGGCCATGGCGTACCCTCAGGGCTACTTGTACCAGCCGTCCGCCTCCTTGGCTCTTTATTCGTGCCCGGCGTACAGCACGAGTGTGATCTCGGGCCCACGCACGGAGGAGCTCGGTCGCTCCTCTTCGGGGTCTGCGTTCGCGCCCTACGCAGCCGGTTCCACCACGTTCAGTGGAGCCTCGCCCGCCTACAGCTCGCACCTCCCGTACGGAGCGGACGCAGCCGCCACCTTTACCTCGTACGTGGTGAGTGAAAATTGACGAGAAATAATTACCAAAAAAGAAAGTGTGGGCACCGTGGATTATGATCAATACAGATAGCAATAGAGTGGGTCTTCACTTTTTCGGATTGTCTTGAATAAGCCACAAATAAAATGATGCAGAATTTATTTATACAGAACATGAATGTTCGTGCATGTGAGTCAATAAACCATAAATTACAAATACCAAAAAGAACGATGTGCTGCCAGGGTGGAGAGGAAGAAAATGGCAAAGTAAAACAGGCGTCTTGGAAAAGCATATTTTCAACAGCTTATCATTTACTTCAAATTTGCCTTACTCGTAGAATAGGCCTGCATGTAAACACTGAGCAGATGTAAACAGTTATTCCAAAATGTAACCTAACTTTAATCTCTGCTTATATTCCGGTATCTTTTTATGCATGCAAATTACTACAGAGTGATGGATATAAATTGCAGAAATAATGAAGGTCTGACAGTTTTCTGAAGCTAATTTGCGAATGAGAGAGGGTGACAGAGAGAGAAAGTGTGTATGTATGAGTGTGTGTGTAAGAGAGAAAGGCTGGCGTGTAAATAATGGGGTCAATGTGCAGAGTGAAGAAAGTTGCTTAGGTTTAATTTGAGCACAATGATTCATAAAATGGAAAGAAAAGAATGTAAACTAGAAAAATGTTGGCCTGTAGAATGACTGCAGTCGCAGTGCGTATGCTTAAGGGTGTGCATGTGTGTGTACTTGTTCAGTAAGTTTTGACTGCCCGTTAAACTCCCACATGCGTGTTTTTCGGATGCCACTCTCGCGCTAACTCACCCTTTGGTCGGCTGTTATTTTTTTTTAATGCAGAGCTCCCCGTATGATCACACGTCGGGCATGGCGGGCTCTATTGGTTACCATCCGTACGCGGCGCCTCTGGGCTCGTACCCGTATGGGGACCCGGCTTACCGGAAAAATGCCACGCGCGACGCCACGGCCACGCTGAAGGCCTGGCTGAACGAGCACAGGAAGAACCCCTATCCCACCAAGGGCGAGAAGATTATGCTGGCCATCATCACCAAGATGACCCTCACCCAAGTGTCCACCTGGTTCGCCAACGCCAGGAGGAGACTAAAGAAGGAGAACAAGATGACCTGGACACCCAGGAATCGCAGCGAGGACGAGGAGGAGGAGGAGAACATCGACCTGGAGAAGAACGATGACGACGAGTCTAGCAAACCAGTGGACAAGGGGGACACGGACACTGAGACAGGTAGGTGGAAAAAAACAAGAGAGAGAGAGAGAGAGAGAGAGAGAGAGAAAGGGGGGAGAAAAAAATCATCAATTTTTCATCGCAGTCGTTTCCACTCCAGGCGCGAAATTGATTGCTGGTTAATGGTGGTATATTATTTATAATAGGACAATTGCTTTAAATAATAATCACCTTCAACTCATCTCATTTGACTTCTTATGGACTGAGAATTGCCAGTGTCGCGCGGTGCTTTGCAGCACATTTATCTTTGGCTGCATTATAAGGGCACAGCTGGCGCGTTGAATCTAATTTATTACTGCTTTATTATTATTATTATTATTATTATTATTATTATTATTAGTAGTAGTAGTAGTAGTAGTAGTAGTAGTAGTAGTATG
>JBBIGA010000018.1:20303774-20320132 GCA_037576975.1 Alestes dentex | reverse complement strand
AGAAAACGCGCTGCATGAATTACAGTCCAGTCTCTACAGGGGGAACATCGGTATTTACATTCTAGCACTGCAGGAGTAAACTGTACAGTACGGATACGGGTTTACCTTTACACTTTCTTTAAGGGTACTGAGTTTAAAATGAAATTAAATTGTTTTGGGAGCATATTTGGGGGCATATTTAGGGTTCACACTATAAAAATAGGCAGTTTTTCCTCTTCACAGTTCGCGGGGGCTCTTGGAACGTAACCCCCATGAATTTCTGGGGTTTACTGTATATATATTGTGATGTGTAGTCTGGGGAACTGGGCTTTGAGGCCCATCCAGTTACAGATATAGACACCAGAGCGGGTGCACCACGGAGTTTTAATCAAACCAAAAGACATTCTCAGTTCACATAACCATGAACAAAACCAGCACCACCACTCTGGGCTGAAATACAGCACAGACTCCTCTCTACCTATTCTCTCCTGTCTCGGGCCGTTCTCCCTGCTCTCTGGCTGCTCCTTCCTTTCACAGCCTTACACTCTCCCGTCTTTTTCCTCTCTCTCTACTCTACTGGAGAGCCTGTGTTGTAAAGAGTCCTGGTTTCAGGCTCTCGTCAAGGAAGGAGCCCCGTGGTCAGTCCTGCAGCCTTGTGGATGTGCTAAATAATGATTTCACTTACATTTTAGCAGATGCATTTATCCAAAGCGACTACCTTTTCCTAACAATAGTCTCCCTGGAGCAACTTGGGGTTGAGGGTCTTGCTCAGGAACCCAGTGGTGTGCTGAAGGTAGTATTCGAACCAATGACCTTTTGGTCCAGAGGCAAGTATCCTACCCATTAGGCCACCGCCAGTGTGGAAGCCCAGTGTTACTTGTAGTTTCATCAGAAACCTAGTTTGACTTGATCAATCCTTCATTAAATGAAATCAGGAGCTGCTGATGGAAATTTACAAATCCAAACAATGGCTGGAGGAACCGAGGAGGAATCTGGAACCGTACCTGTGTTCTCCTCACCAGCTCACACAATATCAACTACTTTTACAAACTAAACAAATGCTGATACATAGACATAGATGTATATATGTATGTATGCATGTGTATATATATATATATATATATATATATATATACATATACATACAGAGAGAGAGAGAGAGAGAGAGGAGAGATAAGATCAACTCAAGTAATCTGTGAAACAGCAGAGAATTTCAGTGTTTTGATAGTCTGGAAATAAAAAGAGTAATAGTAGATGTGCTGCTGGGTACCAGTAGAAGAGACTTTTAGAAGACAATTAGATGTTTTGCTTCAGGCCAGATATGTATCGTTACTCCTGATACTTTATAAATTTACAGAAACAACTCAAATGTCCTCTTTACTACTTATATTTTATTTTTTTATCATTAGAAGTACTTGAATCCATGACTAGGTTTGGGTACCAGGTAAATCATCACTTTCCAAACCCAGAAATAAACAAAAACATACAAGCAAATAAACATACATTTTGCTGTTTGTAACAGCAGTTAATTCATTAATTGTATATCATGTAGTCTAGTTTACTGGATATCAAGGTGACCAAATCAGTGGCTCACAGGGGCCTTTTTTACATTTAGGCAACCTGCATATTTGACTCAACCCATTCGACAAAGCTTGTCTAGGTCGCCAGAATGGCCTGAAATGCCACTGGTGGCAAGTTACTCAACCCAACATTACATTTTACTATGATTTTATTGGAACAGGCTGAACGAAAAGATAATAAGACGATAATAACAGTGTAATATGTGATAAATCAAACTGAATGAAACACAATAACACACTGACATCATAGAAGTTTGCTCTCTGTAGGGATAGTGTCCTCATCACTATCAATATCTTGGGTTAAAACCAACAGTATTCATTTACCATAGATGATACAATAGTAGCAGTTTAGTAAATACCTTCATTACTTTTCCAAGACAAAAAGGAAGGTTCTCTCATTATTTTGATTAGTTTTTGCCTTGTATTTTGTCTTGATTAAGTCATACTTTCAGGCTGTCATGAATTCAGGGCTGTAGATGTAGGTACTGTATGCTCTGCACATCATTTCAAATGAAAATTAAACAATGCAAGGGAATGATTTTTGTAATACTATTAAATTCATGGTGTTTTGCTCATGACAGTATTGAAGCACATCACTACCCTGACCTATTAGCCACCAATGTCAGTCATCAAAACCCATATGGTGTGCAGCATCTGTGGAGTGATGTTGTCCTTTCTCATTGTGGAAGCAGTGGGCGCAGTGTGCAGTTGAAATGGGTACTACCCTAGCGAAGTTGGAGAAGTCTACTCTATACTTTCCATCTTTGCTCCGAGAGATGATGGGGAGGAACTGGTAGCCCCACATGATCTCCCGAGGGATGTAGGAAGTCCTGACCTGGCAAGAGAAGCTAGTGGACTCTGCAACACTATCCAGGAACACCACCAGCTCAAAGTCCTGCTGGTGCAGATTTTCTGCAGTCATCTCAAAGAAGGGACTTGTCTTATCAATCACGTGGAACAGAGTCAACGGAGAGATGAAAAACAGGTTGTCTTTCCCTGTTTCAACATGGAAATCAACGTTGACCTGGTCCATTATGGTGGTTTCCCCTTCAGGTGTTATTGTTGTCTTAATCAGCTTGCCATAAATTTGGGTACCAATCATAAGGGATTTGCGCATGTTAGCCACTCTTATCTTCAGACAGAGCGTGTCTTGTCTACAGCAGATGACAGCCATTTGACTAAACATGACAGCTTTGGCTCTTCTCTTAGGCAGCGAGATTTTTGCTGTAACCACTCCAGCCCAAAAACAAGTAACAATTGTACCAAAAATAACTTGGATGACATAGACAGTAACAGCACCTGGGCATAATGTAGTGATGGCTCGCCAACCATAGGCAATAAATGTCTGTGTCTCCAAAGAGTAGAGAAAGGCAGCAGTAAGACCAGTGACGTTAACTACACATGCATTTTGGAAAGATGGTGGGTTTTGCCACCACAGGTCACCATGGTCACGAGCAATCCAGTACCAGAGGAGTCCAAACACAAACCAACTTATGAGGAAGGAGGCTACAAAGAAGAACATGACAAAACTCCAGGAGAACTCCACTAATGTGGTCCAGATGTCTCGCATGAAAGCCAAACGTTTGCTGTACCTCAAATTGGCAAACTCGATGTTGCAGTTGCCATCTTTGGTCACAAGGCGGTTTTGGTGAATCTGCCACTCAGTCAGGAGGTCTATGAGCAGCTGTAGCAAACTGCGTGTCATTTTAACAATAAAAGGCACTCAGTCTAGGGGAAAAATACAGGGTACATGGTCAGAGATTTGTGTTCTTGTAACTGTATATAATCAACATACCAAAAAAAACACTGTCAGAATATTTGTTCAAATAAAACAACACCGTTCACCTTAAGTTCTATCAGGTTTAGAAGAGGTTTTTCCAACTATATGGCAGGCTTAAAAATTATATTAAAAAGTAATGTGAAGGTTTTCACAAAAAATTTTCCCCTGAATTTTCCCTTTTGCTTTTCTACTTACTTTATTCCTCCCTCTTTCCACACTTTAAACGTTTTTTAAGCCGGCACACTGGTGTCACGCACTCTGAGCCAAAGTCCACGTTCTTTAGAAGAAACAAATAAATGGCACATTGATTCAGGAGAGTACAGTTAGGCACAGCTGAAAGATATCTGAATTTGAATTGTTAGTCAAGAAATATATTTTGTCATATTTAACATGCTGTATGTAAAGAAAGTTTAGATTTAAGCAAGTGAAGGCTAACATCTTCCCTATAGGCTTTCAGCTATAGAGGACCAACAGCAGAGGAAAACAGTAAAATATGGCAAGTTTGGCCACATCATATATGTTATGGACTATTGAATAAGTGTTCAGGAGCAATTCTTTAAAGAGAGCACATTTTGCAACTTTTGCACAGTATCATTTGCATTTTTTTAAAACCAACCAATGCTTAATTTCCAAAAATGATGCTAAATAAGACACTGATCAACTCTGGCAAGTACAATGACCGTTACAGTTTGAGCAATGAAACAGCTCAATTGCTTAATTTTAGTCTTCACAATTCAAAGACAGAGTACTCTAAGTGACCTGTCAGGTGGTCTGGTGGTTCCTATGTCTAAAAATGATGGGACATCAAAAGTCAAGGAAGTATGGAACAGATCTAATTATCTTATTTTTTAAAGTGACATAAGAATGAAATGTGTAACCTACCAGCTATGCAAGATCCTCCATGCACAACCAGAAATTTGTGAAACTGGTAGATTCTCAGTCTGTAGCCAACACTCCCTTGTCTCAAGTTCTCGCTCTCAGTCTTCTTTTGAAAGTGTCTCTTGACACTTTGTTTATCGTTGCTGGGATTGTGTATGGTGCCCTCAGAAGTGCCACAGGATGGATATGTTTACCTGTACACAACATGGGAGATGGATTTACACAATACAGAAATGTAATTGGCCAAGAACTTTATTTGAAGATCATCCTCAGCTTCTCTAACATGCCTCACTCCAGTTAATTGGTGCTAGATGCTATTATGCAAAAATTCAGCATATTGAATAGTACTGGGTACAGTTCACAACATCTGAACTGTGCATTGTTTTTAACAATACTATTCACATAGATCAAGCATTTGCTATAGGACATCATTACCATGTCGCTCAACGTTTGTTAAATAATATAGGGTAATTAATGAAAGGACAACATCTTATCAGTCACACCAATTTGAGTGGCTTTTAATTTGTACATCTACTAAAACCATTCAGAACTAATTTTTCCAAGAGAATCTATTGAATTGGCTAATCTCTCCTCAAGCTCAGCAGCACAAGCTCTCCAAAGTGACAAATTCACAAAAAGTTGAATTCACAAAAGTTACATACAGGTACGTTCAAAAGAACTTTGACTTTTCACAGTGCAGTCCAGATATTTGATACACTGCGCATTATCAAACAGAGAAAGAAAAACCATAAAAAGTGTATTGGTTTACTTTTTTTTTTTGCATTACAGCTTTTACTTTGTAAAGCTTTTTCACAGGGAAGTCCAGACAGTTCCCGGAAGAAATTTGATACACTGCACATTATTAAAATAGAGAAAGAATAAACACGACAATAGCCCATAAAGAGTGTACTGGTTTACTTTTGTACAGCAGCTATTCATTTTTTTGGGGCAGTTCAGACAGGGCTCAAAAGATGTTTGATATACTGGGTGATACTGGAGGAACACTTTATAGACTGGAGAACAGCCCATGAATGGTGTATTGCATATTGCTTTGCTGATCTAAGAATATTTATGTATTTATTTATTTATTTATTCAGCACATTACGGTAGTTTCCTGAATCAGGACAGTTTTGCCAAGTGCTAAAACAAATTCAAGCACACTTCAATAACGGTGTTATTGAAAATGTTTCTGCTGGTACCTGTTCAGAAAAAAAAGCTTTATAAAACAGATTTATACATGTTAACTTGCTGTTGCTCGGAAGGACTTGCTGTTGCTCGGAAGGACTTATGCTGCCTCGTCATAAAATGCTACCCTGCCGAAAAATGCTCCCCTTAAGTTTATACAGTTTATAGTCAGTTTATAACACTGATATATAATAATGGTTATAAAGCTATCATGGTTCCGGCGCCCATGCTCTGGGTGCTGAGGGGAACTTGTTTTCTATAACAAACCAGATAAAATGTGAATGTCCTGCAGGGGCAAATAGCTTGGGTTTTATATTTGATTTGATTACATTAATGTTTAATATAAGATTCACAGAAATATTTGAACTGTAACTGTGTTAAAGGGAAAGCACCTTATTGCAAATGTTATTGCACTTTTGTTCATATAGCAGAACTTTTAAAATAAAAGTGCACAATACGCCACTTTTGAATTCATTATTGAATTTTGCGTACAACAATCACGATTAATCGCAGAAAACCTGATGTGGTCCTGCTGTTTTTGCCATAATTACTTAAAAATCATTCACTGCATGGGCTGCATTCTGGCTTCTCTTTCCAAAGAAAATATCAGGCTAAGTTTGTTGGTCACTTGTCTGTTTTCTAAGAAACTCAAAGCTTGTTCATCGAGTTTGTTGACCGTATCTTCGTCCATCGTTCACAAAACAACCAATAACCCTAATGTAAACATGAACATGAATGGAAAACATTTCCTTGAACTACGCTTGCATGAGATAGGCTGTTTCAAAAACATTATAAAGCTGTTATGTTGTACCACATACATGATCATTTAAAAGTTTGGAATAACAATTGTAAATTAGCAATTGTTGTATATGAAGGCTTGCTATTTTACAGTTTATTTTATTTTTTTATGTCACTTTGTCTAGAGTTGGCTTTACAATTCTATATTGATAATACTATGTTTTTTTTTATATACTTTTTTTTCTTCTATACTTCAGTTATTCATTCTTTCCCAAAATACATTAAATCCTAAAGAGTTACACATGTATGTACTTCTTAAAAAAAAGGTTACATTGGAAGATATATTAAGATATTAACACACTTAACACATGAAGTATGTAAATGAAAAATAATACATGTACTGGAGTTATATATTTATCATCATTTTCTAAGGTTTCTACCCTGAGATGTGACCAGCACTTTTCAAAGGCATTCTAGATCTTTAACAACTTTTTCAGTCATTATAAAATCATCTACAGCTCACGTACCTGCAACATTTTTTTATATATGTAAGTGTTTACCAGTTTGACTGATGCTCTTGACTGTAATAGTTTGTTTTTGTTTTAGATGCATTTTGGAAGAACCATACAAAAACATAGAAAAAGAAGACATAAGAACAAGCAGTGAAGAGAAATGGTCGACTACATGTTCAGTCACTTTAGCTTTATGTTTTTTCCTTTCTTTATGAGTTTTCATTTTACTTCTAAGATGTAACATGTCCTGCTACACCACTTTGGATGCAAATGAAGAGCAAAGTAACCATTAAACCAAGGCACTGGAATGTGCTTCTGGACTTCTGCCTTTAACTTTAAAACTATGTCTTGCTAGGTACGCCCCCCAATCCTGCTCAGGAAAACAGCTGACTTTTGTTTACTGGTAAACAGGACTTGTCAAGTCCAGGCTTAGCAGTAGGAGGCTGTCATACAAAAGACCAGTTTTCAAACTGAGTGAGAGTGGAGGAGAGACAGTTTGGAAGTGGAAGAGAAAGTAATGGACGACTAAAGGTATTTTTAGAGGTTTGCTGCTCCAAAAACTGTTGGCTGGCTTGTGACCTGGAAAACAAATTCAAGGCAACTTCTCCATGAGGTAAGTTCTAAACTCATCACTGAAATCGTAGTGTGTCTGACACTGAGCTCCTTGCTCTATAGTGTGTGTTTATTTTCTGTACAAGCCAATAAGCTAAAGAGCAAAATGCATTTTTCTTAAAAATGCATTGTTGGTGATAATGTCTGGATCCGTCAAGGAGCATTGTTAGGAGCAACCTTAGAGAAAATTTCTCCACATGCTTAAAGGGTTGGAGTCCTGTTTACTCATGAATGGTTTGACAATTAGGTATTTTTTCACAATAAACTGCTAATATTGATTTGTCGGTTTGTCTTCCATTCCCTCAAGAAAAGTGGATTCTTAAAAAACAACCTAAAAATGTAAAAGAAATATATAATTACTAACGATTACTAAAAATAATTCATAGTTATTTGGGAATTTGAGTTAAGGTCCCGCTGTGCTTCACGGATTCTGCATATTTGTGCCTTCTGTTCCCAGACTGAACTCACTGTACATTCGAAAATGACGCGCACCTTGCCAGAGTTGTTCAGAGACTACTTGGCTGAGCGTCGGATCCACAAGAACCGTCTGGTAACCAAGGATGGTCACTGCAACATTGCGTATGGCAGTGTGAGATACAACCACCTCTTCATCTCCGTGCTCGATTTTTGGACCACATTGATGGATATGCGCTGGCGTTATGTCACCTTTCACTTTGCAGCCTCCTTTATTTTCAGCTGGTTCATCTTTGGACTTCTCTGGTATTGGGCAGCCGTTGCTAATGGTGATATGTGGTGGCAAAACCCACCTGATAACCACAGCGCTTGTGTTCTGAATGTCTTTGACATGACTGGTGCCTTCCTCCAATCTATAGAGACCCAGATGTCCATTGGCTATGGCTATCGGATGATCACCACATATTGTCCCAGTGCTATCACTGTCTTCACAATCCAGTGTGTCTTTGGTACAATAATCATCTGCTTCTGGTGCGCCGTGATCATGACCAAAGTCGCCCGGCCCAAGAAAAGAGCCAAGACCATCTCCTTTACTGAGGTAGCTGTTATCTGCGCCAGACAAGGCAGGCTCTGTCTGCAGATGCGAGTGGCCAACTTGCGCAAGAGCTTGATGATTGGGAGCCAAATCTACGGCAAGCTACTCAAGACAACTGTCACACCTGAAGGTGAAACCATCATCATGGACCAGATTAGCGTACATTTTATGGTGGATGCTGGAAGGGACAATCTCTTCTTTGTCTGCCCTTTAACCCTTTACCATGTCATTGACGAATCAAGCCCGTTCTTCCACATGACAGTGGATACGCTGCGCCATCAAGAGTTTGAGCTGGTGGTGTTTCTGGATGGTACGGCTGAGACCACCAGTTCATCCTACCAGGTCAGGACTTCTTATATCCCTCGAGAGATCATGTGGGGCTACCAGTTCCTCCCCATCATCTCCCGCAATAAAGAAGGAAGGTATCGTGTAGACTTCTCCAACTTCTCCAGGGTGGTCCCTGTAAACACAGAACCCTGTGCCTACTATTTTAACCAGGAAGAAATCCACTTTCACAATTCGAGTGCCACCCCTGATGATGAGGGGTTCCAGGAGATGGAAAAACACGAACAATCTAGTGCTTCCAACATGTGATACATATGGTTTTTATACTTGCTCTGGTCTTGTGGACCATGGAAACAATGAGATCTACTTTAATGTTTCCACCGAAGGTTCAGGATAACCTGATTTAAAAGGGTAACAACCAAATTAATCTTCATGCTTCAAAGACCCTTTCGCTCCAAAATCCCTACTCTATTGCTATCCATAACAGTGTACATACTACAAATGAAAACTAAATATGATTTTTTGCTATGTTGAGGGAAATACTAGGAAGCCTCCAACACCATATTTGCAGAAAATGTACTAAAATTCAGTTCTCCAAAGTTTGATTGCTGTATGTAAAATGTAAAATAAATCTACTATTCTGTATAAATGTGTTAAAATTCATCTGCTATGCATGGCCAGTTCTTTAGGGGAAATGTTTTGCCGTTTAGTTCTACTTTACTGTCATACAGCAAATACTGTGCTATAATTTTATAACTTTTATTAAATTTTGGCAGTTCTGACATCGGTCACAAGAGGGCAGCCAGTGCAAAGCAATGGCCAGTCCTGAGAGATTGCAACCCCATTGCATCAACTGACTTCAGGATGCATCATGGCAGTTTATTTAAATGAGTAATCTGAGACTGTTTTTTATAAAGGGTGAAGAAAATGTTTACTTTCTGACTGGGTTGCATATCATCATGCTATATGTATTTACATAAATATTTGAATTTAGAAAGGTAGAAATTAATAGTATAATTTATAAATCCCTGGTTTTCTTTCAGCTTTGGTAACAAATGATCCTCCTGAAAACATTTTTTTCTTTCTGTGAGGTGTCTATGGAAGGGAAATGAGGTTTAGTTTGTGCGTAAGAAAGGGTGGCGCACCTTGGAATGCTTTTGTTTAAAAACTGCCCTCTGACTCAGTATATGAGGCAGCGAGTGATGCAGAGGCATTTCCAGTAAACAAGGGAATTTGCTCATGTTTGTCGGACACATAAATACACACACAAACACACACGTACACACACACACACGCACACACACATACACACGCACACACACACACACATCCACACAAACACACACACACACACACACACACACACACACACAGCTTTCCTGAGGGAGGACAAATTTGGGTATTTTTAAGACACATGCCTACGCAAAATATCTATAAATATAATACAGCTTAAAAAACAAGTTTTGATGTGAATAAACTTCTCTTTTATATATTTTTCATTTTGTCTGTTTTGAATTGATACTATACATCTGCTAGAAATGTCTTTAATCAGGTTTCTTACTGTCTCTGCTGTTTTAGCACATAGATAGATACTTGGTTCAGTTTTTGGAGTTGAGTTAAGGCAAGGCATTACAGGTGAATGGGGAATATTCTAAATATATAGGTGTCACCTTGACAGGTGTTATCCACTTACATGTGCAAAACCAAACATTAAGCCTTGGAAGATGTTGGAATTAAAACAAAATTTCCTTGTAAAGATGTACTCAAGAAAAAAAATTTTACACAACAGGTTGTTTAATAAAGAAAAGACTATGTGTGTTTTTAAAATAATATATATATGTTTCAATGATTAAGTGAAATTTTAGAAAAGTCACCACATCTACAGTGAATATATTTGTTAAATTCAGCATGTTGGAAGAAAACTGAACATGTAATGTTTTACGTTTAAATATTCATGGAATTTACGTTTAAATATTCATGAAATGTGTCTAAAAAAAATCAGCACATGCTACATTTTATGTAGAAAACATCCCAATGTTTTAAATTCAGTTAGTAAAAAGAAATGACATACTTTCAGTTGTGTAAATGTCATTTTGAAGGATTTTTCATGAGGAAATATGTAACTTACTGTTTAGTTACTAGGTGTGTCATGGAGTTCTTATAATGTAATTTGACAAGGAGGCCCTAATGAGTGCATAACTATGGACCATTTCTTTATGTATTATGGTACATTTCATGTAGATTACAGGCAAGATTCATTTTGTATTCATGATCACTGGCTTTTATATCTTCAAGAATGTTTAAAATTCTGTATCTTCTTGTTTTCTTTTGTTTCAGTCTATATAAAGCAACTAGTGTGGATAAAAAAGAACATCAAGCAAACTCTTTCAGTACTTTGTAATGTAAAAACATTTATTTATTTATTTTTTTTTATCACATTTTATCTACAAAGCCCTTTTATAAAAGGTAAAAATACATTGCAGGAACAACAATAATAACAAAAAGATTAATTGCAAAATTATATATATATATATTTTTTAATATATATAATAATATCCAAAATACATTGCATATATGAAATAGCAGAATTCTTTTATTAGATAGTGATGCTTTGAAGAGACGGGGTGCTTTTTTATTTATTTTTCCAACTTTTTTCTTCAGTTGTGTACTGCCTTAAGAAAATTCAGTAATGGGGGCTGGGGTAGGGGGATGTGGCACCAGTTGAATTTGTAGCTCTCCAGATGGTTTCAGGATTTGGCTTTGGAGTTTAGCAGGAGAACCATGCTGTTTTAGCACTTGATGATGATTGTGGTCTGCAAATACAAATGATTGTCTACAAGGCATTTGTGGTATCATCAAAGAGAAAAAAAAAAACATAAATCAAATACTTTCAACTTGCCATGGCAAGGTATAGACTACATTAAAACAAATCAACAAACAAAAAAAAAACATTCATAAAGTTATTGCCCATATGTACAGATACAAAACATTAATGCTGTACATACTACCTTCAGCGACGGCTTTCAAAAGAAAAAAAAGTTTGCATTTTGACCGAGGTCAACTCGTATTAATTTTCTTGATCTTTAATACTGTCACATATGAAAATAACTCTGCATAATTTATACAGTAAGATGCTTTTTAATGCCTAGTTGACCGTTGATTTAAAAAATAATAGGTCTGACGAACGCACAGCATTCGCGAATCTGAGGATCTCTCCGGTATCAACCTTTCGTGTTGCTGTTTGAACTGTTAACTTGTTTAATTAAATTTTTATCTATTTCTTTTTCTTCAAGAGGTACTTTTTGCATAATGTCCACATTCAACCGTTCAGTGATTTAAGTAGCTTTAGGTCAGGACTTTGAGGGTTCCATTCGGAGTGGAATGACATGTTGAATTACATCTGTGAGATGACTTAAAGTGGACTGAATTTTCACTGGCATATGAAGTATAAACACAAAATGACACAAAAGAAAAGAATAAAAAAGCGAGGTACAGTGGAGAAGAAAACCACTTCTGGAATGATCTCGAAAATAACACTGGATGGAATTCATTGATCTACTTTATATTCACTCTTCACATCAGCGCTTGCCTTAGTTGGCTTAACATATTGCAGTATAACAATGTTTAGTTTTCATGAGCCTTTGGCAGTTAGGCATCTTTCAGCATCGGTGTAATTCCTACAGATTTCAACGTAACATAGCATTATCAGTAACATTTGGCCTCTTATGGGTATGTTCTTTCTGAGATTGTGGTGACTGACCATCTTAACAGCTAGTCAAATGATCATTAACAGGAAGGTTTCCTTCCAGGATTTTGGTGACTGACATATTAGCAAATGGCAATATTCCTTCAAGGATCTTACAAGAATAACAGTAAAAAGAAGCAGCAAGCTGGCCAGCTGATTGTGAAACAGCATTAATACTGACATGAAAAGGCACTAGAGATAAAACAATGGATTTATAGAAAGCCAAATAAAGGTTCCTAAACATTTCTTGACTTAACACCCTTTATTTTGGGTAGAACCTTTACATAATGTAAAGGTTCTTCAAATGGTTTCTTCACACTTTAATTTACCAAAAATGGGGTTTTCAATTGAGAAGAGCCACTCACTGAATGGTTCTTTAGGGGAACCACAAATGTTTTATCTAAGGCATCACTTCAGTAAACCCTTTTTGGCACATGAGTGTAGTCTGGCACACATTATGGCACTAACCTCCTGGAAAACCTACAGCGCTTTTCTCAGGCTATGACCAAAGCTCCAGCATTCCAGTTAGGAGGACAAGTGAGAGGTGAATAGTAGCAAGTTCCAGTTGGCAGATTTTTTGCCAGGGATGCGTCCTATGGTATCCTTCATTTTAAAAGTGTCCATGAATGAGACAGAATGGACAAACAAAAGATGACATCAACCGGCCAGGCCTGGTTTCCTGAAGGCATCAGAATGTTTAGATCACCACAAGTAGCAAGGAAAGAGCCTTCTGCCATTTCGTGATGATCTTTTCGCTGCAGTGCTTGCACGGTTTAGGACAATCCCAAACAAGCTGACTGGGGAAATATGGTGTTTCACATTTACAGAACATGGTGTTTTACAGCTACAGACTTTCAGTGACTCATGTATCTCAATCAATGTCAAGATAACAAGTCATTACAAGGTAACAGCATCGATGTCGGGTAAATCTGTGTGACTTTGGGGGTTGGGGTTTGCTTTGGCCCAGACTGTTTTCAGAGATAAAAAGGCACACGATCACATGGAAATGGACAAAACAAAAAAATGCTCCAGACAAAAACAAACACACAAAACTAAGCAGTCACTTGTCCTGTGAATAAGTAGTACTCCATTTTGAAGTGGATCAACACAACATCCAGTTTTTTGTTTTTTTTTGGTCCATTCTGTTTTTCCTTCTTTAGTTAGCCCTTTCATTTGGCAAATGTAGCCACTTTTTTCCAGCATCCTTTTCTATTTTTTCCACATTTGGTTCCTTATTTCTGAGTGCAGCTTAGGGTTGGCACGTGAGTCGTGAGGCGAGAGGTCAAGGGCTTTAGTAGTAACTGCCCAGGTGGGACGGCACATGGGAGTTGGGATGGCGCGGCACGTTGGCACTGGGGTAAATCGCTCCCGTTGGAGAGCTCCAGTAGGGGTTAGTGGGGCCAAAAAAGTTGGAGGAGGAGACGGGCATGGAGGGTGGGTGTGGTGAAACAAAGTTGACTTTCTGCTGGTGTGCGTGGTAAGAAGGCACATAGGCCAGGTCAGACGGATACTTGTACATGGACGACTCAGTGGGGTGTGGCTGCAGGGCCTGCGCGATTCCATGGAAGTCGAACTTGTAGGCGTAGCGTTTGCCGTGCACCTTGGTCATGATGTTCTTGTCATAGTAGTAGCGCAGTGCGCGGCTCAGCTTATCGTAGTTCATGTTTGGTTTGCTCTTGCGCTCGCCCCAGCGCCGTGCCACCTCATCTGGGTCGGTCATCTTGAACTCGCCGTTGGTGCCCTCCCACGTGATGCAGCCCGCATTGGCACTGTCTGACAGGAGCTCCAACAGGAACTGCCACAGCTGGATCTGACCTGAGCCTAGACATACATAATAACAGAGTGTGAAAAACAGTAACTGTGCAATACCAAAGAAGAAGTAAGTGAGTAAGTAAAGTACAGTCATGTGTGAACACAGCACAGCACAGTTCACCGTGTGAACAGTGGGAAGTTGTTCTCTACATTTAACCCATTGAACCCATTCACCAAGTGAAGTGGTCTGGGGACGGTGCCTTGCTCAAGGGTACCTCAGTGGTGCCACTGGCAGTCCTAAGATTCAAACCCACAACCTTCTGATCCAAGGGGCAATTCTCTAAACATCAGGCCGCCAGCTTCCCCAAAACGTAGAGATCATTAAAAATCGCCTGTGCAGACTATATCTCAAGTCATCATGGAGGGAAACTGGGTAAAGTTTTTAACTAGCAATAATCGCACCACGGATAAACCTCATAGGCTACAATACTGCCAAGGCACAAAGAATATGTCATTTAGGCCATGCAAATTAGCTTATGAGTCCGGTGAATTTAATGAGGCAAATAACATTTAATGAGTTCATCATCAACATGACACTGCTGTTGACCTCTAAGACCTGAGCCTGACTCCTAGCCAATGCATTTTTATTCAGTTTGGATCATTTTGATCTTACCTGGGTTGGCAAGTCGACTGCTTGTGGGTCCTAAGATCTGATAGGGATCTGAGGGGGAAAAAATATGTTAAGTGCTGTAATTTTATCCTTGTTAATGTGTACTAAGTAGCTTCCACTGAAGTGGAGAATCTGTTACCTGGCTGAGGCCGGGTCTGTTCAGTGCCCTTAGACACGTTTTGAGAGACTACAGTCGGGGAGCCTGAGAGACAGAGAGGAGACACATTAAGTCAAAGTCCCTCCACACATCACCCTTCATCCAAAGAAAACAGAGCCAGCAGCTCATCGCATTACTAAGAGCTTAATGGAGCACAGAAGCTCACAACTGAAGGGCGTAGGATCCCTGCTCTTGGAAAACTTGCAAATACTTGTAAAGGTCAGCCCCTTAAAGCTGCAGTCGGTAGGTTTGAAACGAAAGAGGAGTTGAAGGGACAACTTTCAGGTCCCTTCTCCACCCTCTCTGCTGCCCCCTCCCACCATCCCACACAGTGGAGGCAACCAACTCAGCTAGATATAAAAGCTTTCAGTGACTTATGTTTGGCTGGACTTTAGCTTGAAACTTGGTCAAGCAGAAATGTGTCTAACTTTGCATTGGTTTGGAATCAGGCAGGGTGAGGGGTGAGGGGGAACCGCCCACAGCATGTGCACGAGCAGTGATTGACACTCCACCAGACACTCCCACTGGTGCATTCTTGCCAATGGTATAAGGAGCACTAGCTGCAGCCAGAGGAGCCTTTTTTACACAGATTATCCGTGCACTACTGTCAGGATATAGTGTCAGCTTTGTCATATAAAAATGTTTTTTTTACTCCATCCTTTGTATGGGGGCCATATTTAAATTCTGGACAATGATGAACATAAATAACTTACACCTTATTCTTGATAAAAAGTCGCAGGAAAGTTACTGTTTTCATGTAAAATCAATTAACTGATCAGTTAACCGGACATTTATTTATTAGGACATTGTTTTAATCACTCTGATACAAACAAGCCTATTTCACATTACATAGTGCAGCTTCAGCAGCAAGCTCACCTTTGCCACTGTGCATGTTGTTCGACCAGCCCGTCCTCCGTACAGCATCATAGGAACCATCTAAGGAGAAATAAAAGATGTTTTGCTCAATTTGCCAGGAATATTTCGAATGTAGGGTTATCACTATTAGATAAATCATTCAGGATGACTGCCAGCAAGATGTGAAACATTGAATTTCTGTCAAAAATGTGTCACTATTTTATCCTCACTGGTAAGCTAAAAGCACAATTTGCATTTACTTGTGGAAACATGAGTGTATTGGAAAAGAGAAATGTCAGGAGACACCCTCTGGTGGTCTGATCTGTGTGTGTGTGTGTGTGTGTGTGTGTGTCTGTATGTGTGAATGGTGAATGTGAGAGACAGACGGAGGGAGGATATCTGGTCAGAGTAGTGTGGTTTTATCTGGCTTTCAGTATTGTCTCAGAGCCGGACTGAGGCCCAACATAGCTGCCATAAATTACAGTTAAGGAGATTGCGAAAGACCATTTTTTTTAACACACACACACACACACACACACACACAGACACACACACACACAAAAAAACACCTACACCCACACCCCTACACACACACACAAACGCACACACCGCACCCAACA
>JBBIGA010000018.1:20233486-20243928 GCA_037576975.1 Alestes dentex | reverse complement strand
TGTGTGTGTGTGTGTGTGTGTGTGTGTGTGTGTGTGTGTGTGTGTGTGTGTGTGTGTGTGTGTGTGCATGTGTATGTGTAGTTTATACATCCTCATTATTAGCTTATTAGTTTATGAACTAATTGAAAGTTCTGAAATTGAAAGTTTTCCATTGGTGCATACTGTATGTTGCTCTGATAGCATTCTTGTCCATAAATAATAATGCTGGACACAAATGTTAACTGTTTAAACTATAACGTGTAATTTCATATCCAGATGATGCAGCTAAAGCTTGAACCCAACAACTCTTGAACCTAAGAAGTCATTCCCTTCCCTTGAAAGACTGAAAGGTAATCATCAAAACAGGGTATCAGAACCATTCAAACAAACACAATTTTTGTAGATATAGGCACTAGTCTTGTGTACTGTCCTATCTTGTCTAGTCCTGTCTTGTGTCGCCCTCAGTCTGTTCTTGTTTTCCAAATACTTTCTGTTTATATTTTGATCCCCATTCCCTCCCCTGCTCTGTATGCTTTCTGTTTTTGTCTGAAGCTCCGCCCCATCCTGCCCTCCTGTTGAATTACCTTCATCTGTCTGTTAGAAATATGTGCCTCAGCTGTTTCCTGTTTTATCTGTTTAACGTCTTTGGCTTCCTAGGTTTTTATTAGTTCTTTTGTGTCAATAAAGTTTGTGTTTTGCAGTTGCTCGCCCTTCTTGTACTCCATTACCCTCAGTACATGACAACTACCCCAACCATAAAGGGCGCTATGGCCAAAGGGGCAGTTACTTGAGCACGTAAAGACCCCCTTCTGCATGTTCCTGTGTAGGTGTATACATTCTAAATGTAATTATGTCAGTGTGCATATAAGCTGGCAGATAAGGGCTTTGTTTCCTCAACTTGCAGTTCTTTTCTTTGCATCGTTTCAAAGAAAAGACGAGTGTTTGGTGATTGGTCATCTTCCATATTTGTTCCGTAAACAGAATGATCAGTGCTTTCCTCGTGTTTCAGAATGATAAGTGATCTCTCAGGAGTTTGGCTCTGCATTTGTATCCCATTTTTTTTTTTACATAACTTGAGTGGGTCCAACATCAATCAATTTACATATAAACACAAGCTAAGAAATCTAACAGATGAAATATGTGCCAAATGTGAAGTGTATGGCGATTGCTCGAGATTACATAATTCCCCATCCAGCGTAGGCTGAGCAATACAACTAAATTAAATGTGCAAAGTCTCCAAGTGGATTATTGCACGTTTGTTTTGAGTGTTTCCCAGTACTGGAAAGTAAAATACACAGACAGTACAGCTGGAATCACTCATCTCTTATAATACCACATCATCACTGCGAACACACACACACACACACACACACACACTTGCAATAATGCCTTTATGAGATTTTTCCATTGCTCTGTTCTGCCTGCACACTAAACTTAATATTAAGAACCAACAAAAGGCTTATTTAAATTTATTTACTTCAAATAAATGTTAAAAAAGAACTGATTTTATTTTCACTTGTGAGAAAAGGTGCCCGCAACATCAATATTTTCATGTTCTACTATTGACACAACACATTTAATTAGCCTATGAAAGAGTGGGGCACGACCTAACATCTTTGGGTATTGAAAGTTATATTGAAGTTATGAAAGTTACTAAAAAGTAAAATCTCAATACAGAACACAACTGATTCAATATAAGTTTGTGTTACTGGTCTGGACAAGCTAAATGCATCAAATATATTCATGAAAGTCAAAAATGGCCCCTAAATAGAAGGACAAATTTTAGTCCAATAAAACTGAAATATGTTATCCATAGTACTATATATATAAGTGACATCTATTCATATGTGTTTTAGACGTTAAAGAAAAATATTTTGTACCTTTAGTTTTTTGGGGGTTTTTTTTAAGTTTATATACGTACTCTGCAATAGAGTTTCTGACTGTAAACTTCAGCCTCAGGTACCAGAGCAATACACAGTTTGATTAAAAAAACCACCACAGCTCTCAGAATATGAGAATAAGAAGAATAAGAATAAAAATAAGAAAGAACTTTATTTATCCTGAGGACAATTCTTGTCATTAGCATGCTCAGTGCAACAAGAAGGAATAAAAGACAATAAAACAATAGAAAAAAAAATAAATATAGACAATAAACAATAGAGCAACACATTGACAAGAATGTCAATGCAACAAATAACAGTGTAACACCAACGCTGCTGTATGTAAAGATTTAGATACTGTACTATAAGATTTATACTGTGCTATAAACATATTATTCTTGAACAATTCTCACTACTTATTACATTATTTTGTGCCCTGCTACCCCCTACACACAGTATCTCATCAGGCCGATCCTAATGCAGTTTGGTAACATTTTTAAGACATTTTGCAACAGCTAGAGTCACTGAAGAAGAATACCTGTTCCCCTCCGAATTTTAAGTGTGCCTGTCTGCACGTGTGTTAGATGTCAGACTGTCAGCCCACTAATGAAGAGCGTTGCTGGGTAGGGATTGTTTCTGTTGGACTTGTCCCAGTGTCTTATCAAGGGCACGTTAGACCGAACATCTTCATTTCCCTTCCCTTTTTCAGTTTGGCTCATGTTTAACTTTCTGTCCTTACTCTTCCTTTCAGACAAAATTAAGCCCAGTCCCGCTCTTACCCCCCAACTGCAATCTTTCACCATAAAGATGTCTTTTGAGGATAAACACCTGCCCAGTGTCAGCTTAAAGCCGAAAAACCTGTCCTGGCTCCGTAAGCTGGAGCAGTGAAATGACCTGAATGTTCTCTGCTGCAGAAGAAATCTTCATGGCAGGCTGAAACATCACATCTCACATGTGTCCACCACATCATCCTCCCACGGTCCACACTGTTTCTGCCGCAGTCCATATGCGTTGGGCCCCTCGTGACCCTCGCCGGTGCTCAGCGTTTGCACCTCAACAGAAGAAAATAGCGTCCGGTGGCGGTCAAAAGATCTCATTGCTTGGCCTAGCTGCAGCATACCACTCCCAGCTCCTAACACTTACATCTCTGCCATAAAACAATGCTCCTCAGACCGAGTTCCGGCCCGTGGGTCCAGGCCTTCAAGTGGAGCTCTGTGGAAGGCTAATAGTCATGCTTCCTCTACAGTTTCATCACAGTGAAGCAAAACACTTCCCTCACCAACAGTGGGCTGCTTTGGTATTTTGCTAAAATACAACTGAGTTTATCTGTACAGAGCCAAAACCAGACCTTAGCCCAGTACACTAAAGCAAATGACAACACTAGCACATTGTTATACGTCCCATTTCTTTACAATGGTGGCTATGATCCCCGAGAACATAAGGTCGCAATAGAGTTTTTTAACTTGACGTACTATTACTCTAATAGCCACAACATTAAACCTCAGCCGCTGATTTTTCCAAATTGTATTTAAGTGGTTAAGACAACAAAGTCATTCAGAGTGGCTGTGATGTAAAATGCTCCATTCTAGAGTAATTTACTCAGCATTGCTCACAATGTTAGTGAGAGGAACCAGACATCTGAGGTGCTTAATGCCTCTTAAAGCAGATAAGCATATCTTTCCCACTGAAAACAAATGGAAACATCTGCTATCATGACAGAAATATCCAAATCCCCCTTTTCTAAACCATATTATCTGTCTTATTAAGTAGACATGGTGGGCAACTAAACCCACCTCAAGCCCAGAAAACATTAGAGCTGACTGTTTATTTTGCTCTGGTCTGTTAGTGTGTGTGTGTGTGTGTGTGTGTGGTTCTTTAGTCCCAAATATATAATATAAATATGAATATTATGTGAATACAAGATCTTGAATCCCAAAACCTATATATTATGCTACATATATTATACAAAATTTGGGACCTTGTCAGACCTCATTTAAGCAGAGTACTGAAGTTATATTGCTTCCAAAGCAACTTCTTCTTTACTTTTTGCATTGCTGGTATTCAAATTTGAATTTCCTTTGAAAATTTCCAGCGCAACAACAAATTAGGCTTATTTAACATAGCGTAGTGTCATATTGTTTGCATGCATGCATATGGTATGTTTCTGGCCCAAAGCTCTAGGCTAGCTCTATGACCCAAAGACAAATACTGGTAAACTGTTGTAATTAAAAAGTGTAATGTAATATGCACAAGAAGGGCAAATATCAATACGATAAAACTCCATAGTACCATATATGTAAGTGAGTTAAAGTACATATATTAATTTAAATTTAAATGCAATGTCCATTTATATATATGCCCTTCTTGTGCATATTACATTACACTTGCCTGACACATTTCACCAATTGGATTGGTGGTTATCATTCTTATATGCATGACATGGAGAAATTTCTCAGCTTTTCTTCGCCCTCTACCACTCCCGCAGCCCTGCTCCTGAAAAAGCTGGAAAGGAAGGTGAATCAAAAAACATGACTGGGAGAAATGAAGGTGCAGCATCAGGTTGAGGGTACCTGTCCTGACCCTGGGCAGAACCTTTGAGGAACAGAAGACATCTGGATGGGCAACTCCTGCTCTCCCAAGCCTCGAATGAGGCGGATGTTTGCACGACTTAGCGAGGCCTATTGACCAAATGTTTGCACAGCTCTTAAAGGGGATCGGAGACTTAATTAAAGATAATATCGGGGGTCTAACGCTTCTGCCCGAGAATGTGGCTTCTCATGGTGCAACAAAGTCGCAGTTCATCCGTCGCTCTGAGCTCTGATCCACCAGCGCCGGCTCCTGAACCTGACGAAAGTGGAGAGATCTCCCAGTCGTTGCTTCTGGAAGAGACTCCGTTCGGGCCTTTCGAACCATGGAGTCACTGTGAAAACTTCCTCACTCTCTTCCAACTTTCATTAATGCCAGTAGTCCCCCCTCTCGCCTCTGGGTCTAGAAGCACTTGGCGATCACAAGTCGATACTGTCATAAAACATTATATCCTCGCTTTTGTCATTACAATGGGGGTCTTTAATCTAAAAATACCTCGGGAAAGGAATAGAAAAACAAGGCTTCAGCAGAAAAAAGAAGGGATAGGGGCCCGCACCTCTTAAAGCCACACAGCTTGGAAACACAGAGGGCCTGAAATAGACTCTCGCCTCATAAAGGCCTTGTTCTTTGTAGTTGCTGGAGCAACATCTGCGGGGCAGTTTCTTCTGGGGAAAGAGTCGGGCAGCGAATCAAAGGGAGCGGAGATGTCCTGTAAGAAAAGAGTGGGAGGAGGTCTCTCTTTCTCTTTCTCTCTCTCTCTCTTTCCCTTCTTCCCTTTGGAAAGGCTGCCGAAAACCTGCTACAATCAGGAGAATAATAAAAGCTCATTATTATCACCTGTCAGGGGCTATCTTTGGTAAGAGGGCCTGAGGAAAAGAGTGAGACGGAGGATGTGGAGTCTGGCGAATGAGGGCGGCTGGGGGAGCTCTGATTAAAACTCCCTTGGAACATCAGTCGCATGTGGAGAGATTAAATCGGGACAGAGCGATCGGCGTGCAATATAGTGGATGCTTTGATGTGCATCATGAAGCCGGTCTTGAGTGTAATAAAAGCGCATCTTGTCACCTAAATATTTGAACAACCTTCTTATAGGCTTAAGAAATAGTCATAGTTTAAAAAACAGTTAAACCGTGAAGGTTCAAACTTCTACGGACTCATCTAAGCCCTGCCCAAAGCTGTGTTGTTTCATAGATGCACTGTAGATTGACAAGAAACCTGTTAGTGTTTCTGAGAAATTTGAAACTCCATGTGTACTTATGTACTGTATGTATGCAAATGTGGCGTGCTAATGTTAGCATAAAGGTCTTTTACAACCTGACTAGTCTCAATTAGCAACCACAGTTCAGCTCAGCAGCATAATATTATAAACTGGAACATCAACTGTATTTAACAACTCTAAAAACAGTGCCTCAGTAGGTTAAATGGGATTCTGTAAAGTTCATTCAACAACAGTTTCTACCAGCAAACATTTCCATTGTTTGGGGCTGTTTTTCTTGGTGCAAGCAGTCAGTTAGGCTCCTGAGCCCAGTAAACATGCAAAAGTTTTAACTCCCCTGGTTGAATTACATATTTCGTTGAGTATACATCCTTTACAGTCTTTTTTTTGTTGAGTATACATCCTTTACAATATAATGTGCCCATTTTTTATTTACTTGCTAAGTTTAAACTAAAATCTAACTCTATGTTCTGCATGTATGTAAAATTCAAGATAAAGAAATAAACAGCCACTGTATATTGCAAGTGTACAGAGGGTGTGTGCTTATCATCACAGATGAACAAAATATGTAATTTAGTCAGGGAGACCCATATTTTTTAAATATTACTTTTGTTGTTGATATTATTTGTGTCAGTCATGATACTGGCATGCTGTTATGTATGTTTACTTCATTTTCACTTTATTATTAGTGTGCCTTTGGCTGCTGTGTGCAGCAAGCACACTATTGTTCTTAAGTTTTATTGTCTTTATTATCTTTATCCTTCCGTTCACCTGTTTTTTGGCCACCTGCTTCTCCCAGGACTTTCGAGATAGAGACACCGTTCCAGCTCTGAAACGTCGGGCCCGATCTGGAATAGCGGGCTTGTTCACAGCTTTTTGCTACGTTTTGTCGTTCGTTCGTTATTCCCGTTTTTCTGGCAAAAACGATTTGCAAAAGGAACTCAGATAGTCCTGCTCGGACACGCTTCGTCCGAAACCCACTAAACTTCATGTGATACCTCAGGCCAACTTCCCCGATACACAAACACGGTCGGTGATGACCTGCACTCGTCTTTTCCTTGTCTTTCGCTCATCCCTTTTTTCCCCATTCACTTCCATTCATTTTTAACCCCATTGAAATGAATGCATTTTCAGAAGAAGAAACTTTCAGGCTCCATACAGTGACCAAACCTTATGAAACTTATGAGACCTCAGGCCACGCCCCCAATGACAAACCTGTTTAAACTGAACAATATGGACAAAAGTATTGGGACAGAGCTGTCATACAAACCTATGTGGACAAAAGTATTGGGACACACACACACACACACACACTAATGCTATGCTAATGCTAACGCTAATGCTATGCTAACGATAACGCAGATGCTAATGCTAACGCTAATGCTAATGCTAAGTTTGAGCAAGCACACTTTGCATTTTCTCTGTGGAAATGCAGTCTAGTTTACTTATTATATTTACATAGACAATTCCATTGCTTAAGATTGTATTTCTCACTTGTTTACAGTTTGTTATTTTTTTCCCTTTAATTTAATTTGATTTTGGGGTCCTGGGGAGGTCCAGGGCTATTTTGTGTGGAGGTTCCATGTTCTCCTCCCGCAACCCTGGTTAGGATAAGTGGCTTGTATTATAACATTAAAATGAAATTTTCTATTCTTGCCCACAAATATTACTGGGGTGGAAGGAGGGGCCCAAAAGTGTGTTACTTAGGACATTAGACAGCTTGTATATTATTTCATAGTCAATGTCTAATAATTTGTTTAGTTTCTGATTAAGAAGTCTTGGTAAACAGTACATTTTACAAAGAATCAGCACCAGCTGATCACAATCGAAATAAGTGTAAAATCAAATAAAAGCACAAATGAGGAATTAGCAACTAAATGTTAACAATTTAAATGAAAATGAGAACAAAGATGTGTCTCTCCTCTTGAAGATATTTGAATAGGATCCTTTAAACTTTTGAAGAGAAGTGGACAAAAGTACAAATAACATATAACTTATTTCACTGTATTAATCTTTACTAGAAGGACTGGTTACTGTTTACTGTTTACTGTGTCTTATCATTTATTCTTGATACTGACTGCTGCTATTTTTGATACCTGTAAGTTCAAGTTATATATCTGTTTTTTTTTTGTTTGTTTGTTTTTTTATCACATCCATGCTGCTAGTTCTTAGTCGTTTATTTATCTCCTCATACACTGGTCTGTTTCTGATACAGCAGATGCATTCTACATTTGACACTTTGTCTCCTTAAATACTGGTATCCACTTGAATATCACACTGTATTTGTTATTTGCTTTATAGATTTTATACTTATAGTTACAAGAGAAGCATCTACAGAGCTGCAAATCCTATCTCATAGCACTTTACATTCCTGTGTACTGCAATTACAATAAAGATATTCTATTCTATTCTACTACTTGACACTGAAACTAACTCCAAAACACAGGGTTTGGGTTAGATTAGGGTTCATTTACTTCATCGGTCCTCTTAATTTTGTCAAGAACTGCCTCCAGTTGGACTGTATATTTTTGCGGCCTGATTCTAAGGATATAATTCTTTTTAAAAAACTAATAAACAAATAAATACTGAGACGAGAAGAAGAGCAGTTTGAAGAAATGTGTTTTTAGTTGAATCTTTGCACTTGCACGGTCTGAAAGTGCCATGACGGTGGCGGGATGGACATCTGCAGTAAAGCAGTCAGAGCATGTGAGTGATGACAGCTTCGGGCTGGAGGCGAGGGGTGAGCTATCTGTTTAATGTAAAACATGAACACAGAGTGGAGAGCGAGAGACAGAGAGAGAGAGAGTGCATGGGGAGACAAAAGACTAGTTCCGTGAAAAATTAAATTTACACACTTTTCCTCTCGCCCCAAATGTACTCCATCAGCCAATACATGTTTGGGGTCTGAAGTATGCTTCTTCACTTTTCGCGCTGTTGTTAGAAGGTTAATGTAGCTGACAATAACAGGCTCGAATTATCAATATTTTTACCATCCCTCACTTACTAAGTATTGTCAGTTTAAGTTTGCCAGTTCAATCTAAAATAATTTAAAATAACTTTATGTGGTTTTATTCAACACAAATAAATACTCTGCTGATGAGTATATAATAAAGTAACCTTTTAAAACAGTAGATTTGACAAAGACTCATTACCAGTGAAACACAACGTGAAATAAGTGTGAAATACAATCAAAGTGTCCTCTTGAATATATTTGAATAGGATCCTTTGAAACTTTGCAGACAAGTGCAAATCTAATTTTAGATAAAATTCACCTCATCTTTACTGGAAGGACTGGTAGCTAGTAGACACTGGAAACTGGAAAAACCTCATACACAGAAAAATGAAACTGGTGGGTATAAAGTGTCTACTATGAGGTTGAACAGAAAGTCATATAGATTGTATATTAGTTATATTACATCAACTAAAACCACTGTTCTCACTTGACACTGTTGCTTTCCTCGCCCGGGCAAATGCAAGGTCAAAACTGGTCACATGCCAACAGTGCTCTTGAAATTGAAAGACAGATAAGGTGGCACAGTGATAAGGAAGGTAGATGGCTTGACGGTAGGTGATGAGACATGAATCACATGGAGAAAAAGTGTATCAGGCTTTGAAGCAGCCGGCCTGCTAATTGGAAAAGCATTGGTGGAATCCACGGAAGATCTGGATCACATTCATCCTCCAGTTATTCAATTTTGACTCATCGGTGGGCTGCTGCACCGGCCAACCCCCTCCCCTCCTCTCTCTTCACATGGCAATAAGTCATCTTCCTCCCCTTTTGCCCCCGACGTGTTGCCCATCTGGGGCCCACGGGGGCTCCTATTTTTGCCCAGGCTTCAGTGGGATCCCCCCCATCCCCATCCCCGACCGGGACGGCTCGGGTCGACATGGCATCTCTTCACGCCTCTCACTTTAGACTTGAAAGCGCCTTCAGATTTACTTCCAAGGTGCCGCGTGGCCAGTCTTTGACCGTGCACTTTGTAATTCAAACAAACGTTTGAGCCAGAGTGGGGGGCAGGTCGAGAGGTGTTACGGACGAGAGGCAAGTGCCAGGTTGATAAAGGCACTGCAGAGACGCCAGACTGTGAAGAGATGCCTTGAGTGGATCTGAATACTGATACTTTGAATACTATTATCAAGCCCACAACTCCATTTGGTCCATTTTTTCATTTGAAAATGCCTTTTACATGGCATGAATATATCATGATAAATGAACCAATAGAAATGGTATAAATGTACAAATAAAATTGCAGTTTTTTATTACACTCTTGCAAAAAAAGGCTGCCTTTAGAGTTCTTTGAGCGATGCTATAGAAGAACCAATTCCTTAAAGGGGACATATTATGCAAAACTCACTTTAGTTATAACAGGTCTATGGGCTACAGAACATGTTCATGAAGTTCTTTGCACAAAATCACTCTCACATCAAGAGACTCATCAGCTCTATTTCTGACAGTTTCAGTCTCTTTCAAAAGGAGCCGTTTAAGGGCTCTGTCACTTTTATGCTAATAAACTGTTGCCGGCCACGCCCCCCCATCCCATGCTTATGCTGCGCGTTTACCACACGTGAAATAGGCAGAAAACAGAGGCGCTATCAGCCCTATATGCTGGACCCGAGTCGGACCCAGAGGAGATGAACACAACACTTCGCCTGTAGCCGCGGCGCTCGGCGTCTTATGAAGCTCCTAAAACCAGCGGACAAAATTGGAGGATCTTCAACTAATCTAGTGGGTGGGGCTCGACAGGTGAGGGGCGGTTCTATGCAAATTTCCTTATTCTGAC
>JBBIGA010000018.1:20217499-20233386 GCA_037576975.1 Alestes dentex | reverse complement strand
TCGGTTACGCTTTCTCTCTCTCTCTCTCGCTCTCTCGCACTCTCTTAGCCACTCTTGCTCTCTCTCTCTCTCGCTTTCTCTCACTCTCGCAGCCACTCTTTCTCTCTCTCTCTCTCTGTCTCTCTCTCTCATTCACTCTTTATCTCTCTCTCTCTTTCAGTCACTCTTTATCTCTCTCTCTCTCTCAGTCACTCTTTGTCTCTCTCTCTCTTTCAGTCACTCTTTCTCTCTCTCTCTCTGTCTCTCTCTCTCTTTCAGTCACTCTTATCTCTCTCTCTGTCTCTGTCGCTGTCTCTCTCAGTCACTCTTTCTCTCTCTCTCTCTCGCTTTCTCTCACTCTCTCAGCCACTCTTTCTCTCTCTCTCTCTCTCTGTCTCTCTCTCTCAGTCACTCTTTGTCTCTCTCTCTCTTTCAGTCACTCTTTCTCTCTCTCTCTCTCTGTCTCTCTCTCTCAGTCACTCTTTGTCTCTCTCTCTCTTTCAGTCACTCTTATCTCTCTCCCTCTCTCTCTCTCTCAGTCACACTTTGTCTCTCTCTCTGTCTCTGTCTCTCTCTCACACAAACATATGCACACACTTCCACACACACAAGCCATAAATTATTGTAAGGCTTGAACTGTCCATAGCATGAGGCACACATGTGGTAGAGTGTTAACACACACTTTTGGGCTCATTTTATCATTCTAGAGGGATACACACTAGAGGTCAAATTACAGCTGTAAACCAGCATTATATAGGTTCCACCCTAGAGTACAGGTTCCTATCCCTGGCCCTGGAACCCCCTTTTTGGCTCTAACACACCTGAACTGGAATCAACTTGATACTATGTAATAATAAGCAAATTTACATATACACTCACAATTATACAGTACTGTAGAAAAACCAAATCATTCTTCATTTGTTTAATTTCCAGTCAAAATGGATGTTAGGTAATAAGTTGTTACTTTTTCAGGATGTTGGATTGGTGATTCACTTGCATAACGAAAGACAAATTCAAGGAGAATGAGCGGCGAAAAATAGTTTCCAAAAGTGAATTTAAAAAATTTAAATATGCAGGGAAAATGGGACTACTAACAACTGCACATTAACAGTAGTTAAAACTGTAGATGTTTGGAGAAAAACTGAAAACAAGTTTACTGAAATGTTAAATTAGTATGGTTTGTTGATAGATTTGCAACAATTATACATACTAACCTTAGTTTTGCAAATAGTGTTAATACCGTGGGAAGAACGTTGGGAAGAATGTCAAACCTCATTTACTCATGAAGTGTTGGTGGTCATATTTCCTTATGAAATTGAAATGTAGTAGAAAAGGACAGCAATCAAACTATTTGATTGTGAACATATGAGATTACAGACCTTTATATGCACGTGATAATATATGATAAATCCCAATAATTAGCCACATTTGTCTTCATGAAATTCCACTTCCGATACTTTGTCTCTTGTGTGTCCGGAAAGATCCCCGCTCACACTTCAGCCACTCCCAAATGCAAAAATAAACACGTTGCATGAATACAGATGATTCATCTGCTCCGAGGTCCCCCATCACTTACACAACAGAATATTTATCTGGGCTGCTGTTACGCATGTGGTGTTGTGCGGCTTTATATGAAGGTTTGGAAGTGAGAGAGAGGCGGGGGTCATCGCAATGTCAGGGGCATTAAATGAAAGTGAAATCGCTGGCGACACACAATCCACCCTGCAAATGAAACAACTGCTGGAAAAAAGAAAACAAGAGCAGCCTGTAAGTCTCGTCAAAGGTTCCGAAGCTGAATAAAAAAAAGAAGTACGAATAAAAAAACAGCAGATGCATTCACCTCTGGGAGGTCAGCAGGGTTAAAGAAGTTTGCGAGCACGCGAGCACGGCGAAAGGCTGCCATCCGTGCGGCGTCTCACCGCGACTGAAGGTACATTGGAAGTTTGGGTGCAGCTGAGGGCTGAATGGAAGGCGTCTGATCAAGGCACAGGTCGCACATTTGGCCATCAGTATGCGCCGCCTCGGCTCGAGACGAACGCTCAGCTTGGAGCCCGGACGGGTCACATGCTAATCCCGCCATGCTAATGCTAATGCAGGGGACAGGGCGCTCCGTTTGGCGTGCCCAGACTCTGCCCTCCCCTGGCTTTTGAAATTGAGATGAGCGCTCCTGGGTCCCTAGGCACGGACGGAGGTTGCGGCGAGGGTGCCTTTTGCGGCTTCATGAATTTACATGGATCAGAGAAGAAAAGCGCTTTCTGATCTCTCGTCTCGCTTCTGTCTGTGTCCTGGCGTCCACATTATGAGACTCCAAGGGAGACACAGAGGAACAGAGACTGAGTCGGGCAGTGGGTTTGGCTGCACCAACATTAACACTACAAAACCAACATCAACAGTTTTGCGGTCGTCCCCTTCAAGGGCATTTATTCACGAGGGCCTCTAACCAGGGATGATCAAATCCTTCCACGTACATCATCAATACTCGAAAACTTTAATCATAATAAATGTTGATTGCTGGTGTATGGCCATTTAACATTGGCGTACATCGCAGGAGGGTTTTAAATTGAAATAAACAACATTTGGAGTGCACTGAACTTTCAATAAAGTTTAGAGCGCAAGACGTCGTTTCTCCACTTCGAGGGTAGAACGAAGCACTTGGAAATTTTTGCAATCATTGGACAATTAAGCCTACTCATAAAGTATTATAAGACACAAATAATTATACCAAACAAAGTAAAATCTCTTGGCTAATGGTGACATTGCTTAGCAGCTAGGTCTGTGATTGTACATAATCAAGTCATAATGGTGATATCAGATGCTGTATAAAGCAAATAAAACTCTTATGAAAAACCTAAAATGACAAGAAATAATCCAAGTTATCTATGAATAAACGAAAACAACAAATCAATGTTAGAAAATCGTTCTTGTAAATATGCCATCATCAGTCATGGGGCCCTAAACTCCAGCACCTAAAGCGTTTTGGATTAATACGGCCTTGGCAATGGAGCCAATCAGGACAGGATTTATTGGACCCATACAAGCTCGATTCAATTCTGATCTTTTATTGAGATTCTTTTTTCTCTATTTATACCACTCACTTCGACAGTGAGACACAATCTCAGTAGTTAACAAGGGGTGGAAATGTCTGCTGTGCAGTTTTAAAGTGGCAATTGAAAACTGTCCAACAGCGGCTTGTAATATATGCAGTGTCAGTTTTCCCTGCTGTTATGACCAAGTTATATTGTTAAAAAGTAAGTTTCACAGACTTTTCAAAATTGGTGCATAGATCAGCATTAGGGATGCAAACATAGTCATTTGAGGTGTTCTGATGTGAAACGGTACACTATAGAGCGGCGGTCCCCAACCACTGGGCCGCAGACCGGTATCGGTCCGTGAGTTATTTGGTACGGGGCGCATAGAAAGACAGAATAAATAATATTTTATTGATTATCAGGGTCTGAAAGATCTTTTATTCTGAAAAAAAAATGCTTGTCTCGGTTACGTGACACAGTACATAAAAAATGTAGCCCACAAGCTGGCAAAAATGAGTAAAAAAACCAACGTCTCTGGGGAGCTTCTTTGTATTTTTACGTACTTTGATTTTAGTTGTATCTGTACCAGTCCATGAAAACATTGTTTTACATGAACTGGTCCGTGGCGCAAAAAAGTTTCGGGGCCGCTGCTATAGAGAACATCTTTAGAGATTTCTTTACAGTGATAGTAGTAGGAACCAGGGGTCTACAACACAAATATCGCCATTTCACATCCAAAACAACACATATCTACTACTATGTAATGTTGATAACTACTACTAAGCATAAACAGTGCTCACAATAGTAAATATGTGGTTGATAATGGTTAAATACTGGTAAATCTGTTTCTTTTGGCTACTCCTTTGCCTGTGTGTACCCTTCCATCATTAACGAATTTTAAAAGGTCAAAATCTTCCCAAAACTATTACGACATCCAGTTTCCATCTTACCACTGTGAACAACCGTGAGTCAGTTTCACATCGAACACTCTGAATGACCTTAACCATTTATTGTTATTCCCATGCAAATTAGCCACTAATAAAACCTCTGGACATGCTAAATGTAACACATTTCTAGGAAATTCATTCAGTAATGGAACGCATTGTTAGAGATGTGCAAGCCAAGCTCAAACATTCCCCAGTTTGCAAAGAAAAAAGCCAGCAGGTTGACGTGAGTAATGGACTGCTGCTGAAGTTGCATGCATCACCTCCTCTTTTGATTATCAGATGATCTGTGCTACTAATTTTACTGCTCACTTCTCCGCATCCTGTCTCCATGCGTTATCTAACGGGACGGAGAGAACGATGCCCTTTCCGGCTCCAGCGGACGCTCCTGTATCCCATAAATCCTCCTCTAGACTTCACCTCCCTTCGGGCTCCTCTATGCCACCCCCCAAAGCTCCCTCCATCCATTCGTCTCCTCCCAGCATGGGATCAGTCTCAGACTGTTTTCTCCAGCCCCCCTGCCAGTGGCATCGATACAGCCACTAGCACGGCTTCATAAAGCTACTGACGGGGCTTAGGCTGATAACGGAGGCTCTGCTTCAGCAGCAGGTCTTATCAGATGGGCGCTCGTTCAGGCAGCCTGCGCCTCCCTCGTCTCTCAGCGTAGACAAGGAGTCAGACGCTGGCTTAGATACCAGGGTTTCTGTCACCGTGAGGACTAGCACTAAGAACCCGAGCTTCCATATGACTTGGATGGATATAGCTGACACAAAATAGAACATAAGAGCTCTGGAAGTTGCTCAGTTCGTTTCTGCAGAGCCTCCTGAGCTTCTCAGAAGGCTTTTCCCTCAAACCAGGCAAGCCCTTGGGAAGAGGTTGTGCAGATTAGTCGAAATTTAGATCTGCGGCGATGTTATGGAGACACACCAGCAGGGGGGCTGTAATGTACACCAGCTGCAGCTACTGTTATCAGACAACTCTCAACAAGCAGACATTTTAAAGCACTTTAAACTTGATGTTTACAATGAGTGGCCACTGGCAGACCTTCTCCAGCTGAACACCGTCATACCTACATAATAGGCATGTTGTTATACTGCCATATTGAAATGTAATGTGTTACCAGGTGTTAATGTTTTTGTTCTAGCACTCTAATGAGGACCTACATGAATGAATTGGTACTCACCAAAATTAAAAATCTGTCCATGTTATCCTCACAGTTTCAACAGTTTTGCAGTCCATGTTAGAGTGATACGCCGTCCCATACCGAACCTCCTCAAAAGTACATCTTGTGCAAAAGTGCAGATTGGCCGTGGGTGTTTTGCTTCATTGAAAGCAAGAAGGAACATATTTTTGAGAGTTTTAAGTTGTTCTTCATTTAATCTGTCTTTCCATTGATCAAGGGGTGCGGTCGACCTCTGTTCTTGGCGAGCCTTTTCTCGCTTCATGGCCTCGATTAGTCTTTAAAGCTTTATCAAAAACCGGATGGCTAAAACGTTTATCCCCCATACAGTACACGCTTTTAATTATCTTAAAACATAACTATTTTTAAGGTTTTCCTTTCCTGAGATCCTGTATGAAGTTACTCAAATTAGGTACACTTTTCCGCAATGAAGACTGAAAACTGCAGCGCACTTTTACTGTCTATCCCGTGTACACAGACTTACGTACCACTTATGTCAACCTTGGGTTTCAAAATGTCATATACACCCTACTGACAACTAAATTAGGTCCAACTCATCAAATGTATCATCAGAGACAGTAGCGATATGAAGCTAAATTTGGATTAGCCTTCATCTACTCCTCATCTGTGGCCTGTTTCTAACCACAGAACAGCTCCTCACTAAGTTCCTTTAGATGGCGGGCCTAGCAGTGACAGGGCTGTGTTGATGGTCCACCACCCAAACTGGTCAACAATGTCCAATGGTCAGAAAATGACCAATAAAAAATATGGCTGATAAATTGTCTATAACATTTCATTCTCATTATCAAGCTGGATGGACTTCATGAAGTCTCAGAAACACTTTATTTGATCCTACCTACATATACATTTCATAACACATGAAAAAGCAGTGAATAACATTCGTAGTTTTAATGAGGTAGTATCTGATAGACAGAATGCTTATGAACAGTTTATGCCATCAAACGCAAGGCAAGGTGTTCAATTGACCGTCTGTAAGTTCAATTATACATTCATACAAATGTCCACTTTTATTTAAAGAGACCTTATGTCATTTACTTCATCCAACATTCTTCATCTCCTTCTGATTACTGCCATAAGCTGCTGATAAATACTCAAGTGTTGCTTTTATTTAATGATGATCTTTGTGCGATGGAGTTTCCATAAATGTAGCCTTCAAAAAAGTGCGAACATTTCTGGGTAGCCTTTCCCTGAACCCTACATAACACCATCATAACCATGCCAAAAATTTCATATACTGTCATATGCTAATTCAATGCCAGGACTTCAGATATCTTATTATCTGTCTTGATAATTACCAGTAATGGTACCCAGTGTTACCTATTTTGCATGTTCTATGTACCAGCATGTTTTAAATTTACATATCAGTTTATCTGTACAGTACAAAATTACTCAAAATACACTGTAGCCCACATCACTTCAAAACAGGGCTCGACTGTAATCGAAGCATGTCGAGTTTCAGAATAGGGAACAGTGACCGTATCGCGTAAAAGCTGCCAAACTGCCATTCAGCTCACAAAGCAAAGTCACTCGCATTGTGTCAGTGCTGTTAAGCATTTTTAAAAAAAAAGTGAACCAAGAATGTCAACAGAACAAGAACAATACTTGTTTGCTTTGCAAACACAATTCAGTGCGACGGTATGTGCTCGGGGCAAAGGAACCTGATTCGGCGGCATGAATGGACTTTTTATCCAGCAGATACACTGCTTGATACACTTTAAGATAGTGGGACTTTCCCAGAGAACAGTGCTCTGATCTGCGATCTTCTGGCCTCCGACAATCTCCTCTATCTGCGGCGAATTTAAAATGTACATCCAGTGGAGTCAGCAGAGACCTGCGACTCTTCTCTCTCTCGCTCTCTCTGTGACTTCCCCTTCTTCTGGCCCTGACGTCAGTACCCCATTGAGATCAAAGGGATAAAAATGCTGCTCAAACGCACAGTTCATCAGAAATTCAAGCTCCCTTTGGCCGCAGGGGAATTCATGAGTGAAAAAAAAAAACAACAAAAAAAAAAAAACTTAAAGAGCTTTTACTGTTTGCTGGCGTTACATGGTTGTGAATGAAAATATGAAAGTCCCATGGTGGCAGAACGCATCAGACACAAGGATTCATTCAGACCTTTACTTCTTAATGGTCTGAGCACTGGTAGGGTTCATTAAAATAGATCTGAATGACTGTTAATGCAGAGGGGAACGCTGAGTGCATGTACAGAGCTTGGCCTTGTCATAATCGATGATGGTGGGTGTGTGATATTTACCGTGTGTTTGTCTTTCTGCACTCTTGCGGAGACAGGCTAGCGGGGTGGCGGTTTCCATGGTAACACCGACTCATCTCCCTGGGATGGTCCACCCCCAGCATGCACCCCCCGCCAGACCTGGGTACGCCCATGACATCACCTTGCAGGAGGTCCCCAACGGCCAGGAGCTCTGCCCCAATGGTAAGCCTGGAGGAGAGAGAGGGATGGATGGAATGGTGAAAAGACTAGTGAAGAACTGTCTAAAGTGATGGAAAGTCTCAAATCAAACGCAGATGATCAGTCACGCCACGTTCGATGGAAGGTTATAGTTTTTCACGATGCATACAAATGGGTTAGCCTTGTTAAAATTGCACGTCTAAATGACTACACACTTACCCCAAGCCTCGTTAGGTTGTTAAATCGTTTCAGATAAACCCGACGATGTGGCTTTTGCCACTGGATGACACACAACAATTTATTAAAATGAATGGAAGTGTGGAAACACAGCGTGGCTTCTACAGCTAACATAAGAGTATGTCATACAGTCTCGGAAATCACGAAAACGCACCTCGCCGACACTATTTAACAACTCCTCATAGTCTGAGACGAGTATGTCGTGATTTAGGTCTGTAGTTGTGTGCAATGCTATTAAAACTTTGCTTAGATGCCCACATTAGCCTCATAGGTCCATTGCACTGCTGCTCAAAGAGTGGTCTGCTGGCCAAAGTTGGTCCATGAGAACTTCTCTCATTGGGTACGTTCTTCCTCATGGGCCAACATTTGCATTCTGACCATGTGTGCAGTTTGTGAGATTCTGATTACAAGATATAAGCTTCCAGTAATTAGAGCATGGTCTGCAGGTTAACTCATGATGAGGTCTGGTTTGTCCCACCAAGGAGTTCCACCAATCCCACCACCTCACGCAGTGAGAGATGAAACACACTTTATTACCATAAAGAACTTTTACAGCATTTATCAGACGCTTTTATCCAAAGCGACTTCCATTCCCCAACTACAGGGGGCAGTCTCCCTGGAGCAACTTGGGGTTAAGGGTCTTGCTCAGGAACCCAGTGGTGGTGTGCTGAAGGCAGGATTCGAACCCATGCCCTCTTGGTCGAGAGGCACGGATCCTACCCACTAGGCCCCCACCACCCCATGTTATTGTACTAAATAATATTTCTACCCTCAAACAACAAAGGGTGTAAGAAAAAGATTTCCATGTGCTGCCGCAGAAGAACCATTTTGTGTTCTCTAAGGAACATTTTTAAAGTTCTTATAATTACATAAAAGAACCTTACATTGCCCAGGAAGCTTTATGTTATGTGAAGGTTTTTCATCCCGTTCTTCATACTCATTTATAATAAACGGTCCGTCAGGGAACCGAAGTAGTTGTTCTGTGGCATTGGTCAAAGAACCTATGTTGCACCTTTTTTAAGAGTGCTCTTTCATAATTTGTACGTTTCTGGCCCTTTTTGGCCGACCACGTATGTCGCCAACAACCAAATGAATGAACACCCAGTGCAAAATTAAACGACTTTGCTGAGCAGCAATATTTGAGGCAAGAGTGATATTGTTTAAAACATTCTAATTTAACCCAACTTTCACTGTGGATTTCACAAACCTTTACTTTGTCACTGAGGAACGAATGATTTAGTGGTGCTGACTGGTCGTATTACTCTTATCTTATTATTCTTTCTTTACTTTTGGCCTTGTTATTGGCCCCTTTGGGTCCATATAACATGTTTTAAGTGGTTAATGTGCAATAAACTAGATCCTCGGTGTCCTTTGAACTGCTGCATAGCTGAAGTCCATGTTCGCTATGAGGTCATTCTTGTCTTTATAAAGCATAGAGTAGTAGATTGTTCATGGCGAACAGAGGCCTTTGTGTGGGCGTATGAAACGAGTGCACGTACACAAGCTCACACACACACACACACACACACATACACACACACACACACTCCCGCCTCTTGAGTAGGAGACAAGAAGGCATCTGGAAAAGGCATCGCTTTGGGGTCAATGTCCGCGCCGTCCCCCCCGGAGAACACGGCTCTATCTGCCACATTGAGTGTGTGTGTCTGTGTGTGTGTGTGTGTGTGAGATGATGGGGGGGAAGGGGGTGGCCACATGCCCAGCATTTTTCAGGCCATGACTTTTTTTTTCTGCTGTCGTTTATTTTAAACTGGAACATTCCTCCCAGTGCGTTTGCCTCCGTTTGACATCAGCCTCCCTGCTTTTCATGTTGATGTATGGCAGGGACGGTGACACATGCCATGTTGCCGTGTGTATGTGTGTGTGTGTGTGTGTACGTGTGTGTGTGAGTATGTGTGTGTGTGTGTGTGAGCATGGGGGGGTGCATTTCGGGCACCAGCTCTCCTCCGTCACCTCCCGGGCGGGCCGCGGGGGCACGGGGGTGCAGCAGCGGCCGTCCTGTTCCCAAGCCTCAGGCCTCTGGGGCCCCCGCTCTGGGATGATGGGATTTGCTGATGTTTGTTGCTGGAGAAACACATACACACGCACGCACACACACACACACACACACACACTAGCGGCCTCTAGTACTCCCAGCATATGGACACAAACAATATCAAGTGGAAAGAAAGAAATGACCGCTTGAACTCTCCTCTCCAAAGCGATGCGTGAGAGGACCCTGTTTTCCCTGAAGAGTTTAATGAGATAAGATTTCTGAAAGCCAGTGTTTTCCAACAAATCCAAACTGTGCTGTACCCATTTGCGACTGTCTTTTGAACATTCCCTCCAAATCATAACTTAACAGACTCGTCAGTTTTGCTCCTGGATCTTTAAAAGTTAAAAGTTTTGTGCTGTAAACAGAATACACTGTAAAATACTATTTACCCACTTTTCACAGAAGACGTTTTCTCCTGTACTGGAGGTCCTTCAGTTGAAATATGCATTATTTTGTTCAAGAACGCTGATGGAATACATTGTTCAGATGGAAACGTGTGCAAATCTGTCTTTGTAGGTGATCAAAAACATCAGCCTTAATGAAAGTACTTTATTTGCGGCAGCGATGAGTGATTTTTTTTTATCTTGAAAGCTGTAGTTTCAAGGCTGTCTTTGCAGAGAAGTGTGAATTGCTTTCACAGCACGACCCCCCCCCCACCACTCATTGCTTACTAACAGCTCATCACATCTTTTAACACATATAGAGCCAACAGTATCCAAGTGATAACAGAAATAAGGGGATACTGAATTTGATTCTATTGATTAAAAAGATCCTAGCTCATTATTTTATTAGGAGCCCCGCAGAAAGATGCCACTTGCCAGACAGTTTTAGATTTGTGCACTCAGAGACTAGCCTCCACTTTTAAAGAATTTGAGCTATCATTTTTCCGGTTTTCAGACGACTAGACAAATGTACACAGTATATTTTGTCTGCAGACACCCTTAACAAGTCTTAAGATCCTATTTTCCCTGAAGAGTTAAATTAACTGTTTCAGAAAGTACATCAACCAGACTCTCTCCAACAAACAAGCCAACTTGTATATATATATATTTTTTTTTCTATGCAGTGAAAGTTTCACAGCCTACAGTTTTTGAGCTATAGTCACCAACTTTTGCACAAATCTACAGCCTTTATGGTCTGGAAGCATAGTTTTCACAGAGAAAACGTTTAATGAGATCTTTCCCAACATTTGGAATGCTGGAGTAATTGCCACACTTCAAACAGTTATAATGGAACACTGGAAATGTACTTTATAGTGGGCTGTATCCAACCATATCATAGGCCTGTGTAAGCTTTAACACTCTACATCCATTAGTCTATACTAACTTAACAAGAATCTACAGCCACATTTTTTACATAATAGCAATTGCAGCATTTTGTGTATATATATGTCAGTATATCGTAAAACTATGCATATACCACAAAGTTAAGTGACCCACTAACGCCAAACCAGTGGTTAACCCAATTAAGTCATCAAAAACAGTCCACTGCTCTAACTCTGAATGCTTTGTCTAGGCAGCTTGTGGACTTTCCCCTTCTAGTGTTTTCATTCCAGTTCATTATATATAATTCATTGGGCTTGGCTGACTTATCCCTGAATGGACAAAAGCACACCACCAGCCCTGAAACATCCCCATTTGTTGGGTACTCAGATACTTTCCTGCACTTTTGAAGAATTTGATTGGGCAGTTTCCGGCCCGTACATAACACACTTTGTGTGCAGTCAGCTCCCTCCCCTCGCCTGGCACGGAGAAAAAAAAAAAGTGCCTCACACTTCTTGCACACTTCTGGTTCTGTTGAACCTTCAAGGAGCTGACGAGGCACGCCTTAGTAAAGCCAAAACCATTAAATGAATGGATGTAAGAAGCTATGTAAGACGGCAACCTCAAAACAGGTTCACGTACTCTCAGCCAGACCACCAAAACCAGAGACCGTTGGGGCTGCTGCTGGAGCTGTTAGTCAAACTGAAACGGGACAACCTCGGCTGTCACAGTGCAACCACCAGGCCTACCCAGGGCAGTCACTCTTTCTGACTCGGCAACCGAACTAACTCTCAGTTAAAGTGCAGCCCTGAGTTCAAATTTTATGCAGAATTGCTGTTTTGGAGGTTTGCAGACAGGATGGCAGTTCATTACTCTCATGACTACGGTACCCACATCTCAGCATTAGAACTATTGCAGTTACTAAATACTTATTCTGCAGTTGGAGGGATTAACCATTATAAGACAAAATTAATTTGCGTGGGGGAAAGACTCTGGATTACCACTTCTTAACAAAAGTTTTGCTGCAGGTTCATCCCCTGACATGGGTTTCTCTTGGTGGCCTACATTGTTAACCTCAGGTTCAGTCAGTTAGAAAACATAAAGCCCGAGTTTGATGTATCACGTTCATGCACATGGTTCAAGGGCCTCACGATCCTAAACAGCCTTCTTCCTTTTTTGTGATCAAAGGTTTTTATTGAATTTTAAAAAAACAAAAGTAAAAGTGAAGTAGCAGACATTTCAGAATGCATTCTCACAATGTAAATTTAATGTAATTAATTTAATTTATTAACCCTTATGGTCACGCGTGATAGCCGGTGTACATTGTACATTACAGTCCATTCATTTACAGTCTCTTCTCCAATGAAAAATGTTGGATAAGAAGCGTTTCCAGGCATTCGCAGTTTCTGGTCGCGCTCTGTGCAGTCTTGCAGTGGTGGGTTCTAAATGAACAATGTTAGAGAGGCTGTGGGCCCAAAAAGACTTCAGGTTCCTCCCCGGAATAAACCAGTGTTTTGTGATTGTTTTCTTTCGAAATCCAGCGAAAACCATTTTGTATTGAGTAAGCTTTAAGCTAACATCAGAAACAGCCTTTTTCTTATAAATGTCTTGTAAAATTGTCTGGTGGTGAGTAGGAATGTACAGTGATGTGCAAAATTGAACAGAAGAAGAACACAAGGACCACCATAGCGATCGGATTTCGGTCTGACTAGCCTGAGATGCTTTGACTACCAAGTGCAAATGCATGTGGTTAAAGTCTTATCTGGCTATGGTCTAAAAACTAGTCACATGAAATTACCCCGTGTCTCACGTTTGCATATGATTTCATGTAAATCACACAAAAGAGATTTACTTAAATTGTAATTGGCTAGACTGATCGTTTTCGTGCATTACTCCTACAGCTTGTTTAAGCTAATGAAAGTAGAAAAAGCGAGTCGGGGAAAGACAACATGCTCAGTGAGTAAAAGAAGTAAAGCTACAGTATGCAAATAGATGGTGCCTGGAAAGTGAAACTAATGGGAAAGTTTTACTTAAGTGACCAAAAATGAATCAAAGAAAAAAAAAAGTTTGACTGATACGACACAAATGCTGAGTTACATCAGGCAGAGAAAACTGAGTAAAACCAATAACCAAGTAGTTTCGGGTTTTTTTTGGTATTTTTTGGTAAGCTTGCATCATTTTCCATAGAGTTTAAGTATAGTGAGTTTCCTTACTACATGTTTGGGATAAAAATAAGTCATCTGTCTTTTCTCCTTTTATGCGCTTTCCCTCACGGTGCCCACAATGGAATATATTGGGAAAATCCGAGAGAAATGTTGTTTCTGCTTTACTGTACTTTCCTACACAGAGACGCAGGTCCTCCTTGCAGAAAGAGGCATTCGGTCTTTGATGGAATTCGGCTTAGATCACTTCTTCCTTTTTACCGTCTCCTTTGAACGCGCTCACGTGCCGGAGAGGCTTTCATATTTCTGCCGGTGGGCTGACATGTGGCGCTTAATTAATCAGTGCCACGTTTTCTGAAAAGGAGGCAAAATATTGTTTTTCGTCGCGTAATTAGAGGAGGCAGAGAGGCCCATGGCAGCTATAACAGCGCGGCCTGCTGGAAAAACGGCTGCCCTTTTGCTTTCCAGGTGTGTCGTGAAGTATACACTTGCACGCTCACTGTTCAGCAACGTTATGTGTGTGTGTGTGTGTGTGTGTGTGTGTGTGTGTGTGTGTGTGTGTGTGTGTGGCTGTAAGGCTGATGGTTGCCCGCTGTTGCTGCAGGTGCAGGCAGTTAAACCAGATCATGGACTATAAAGTGCTCTACAGTTACATGCGAGAGCTGCCTGGGACACATGAAACGCTCCAGTTTGGTCTGCACACTGTCACACTTTTTCATTACGTTTCACCTCATCAGTAACAGTGAGAGTGTGTGGTGTGAGTGGGTGTAGAGGGGCATTAGAGGGGTGGAAAGTGTATGTGCAGTTTCTCTACACCACTTGGTTAGGTTAGGTGCGCCCCTCTTGTATCCACACTCGTTGCCCAGCTTTACTCTCTATACAAGTGCACTTTGCATCTTTACCACATTCATCAGTGGTCACGAACCCCTACAGGATCAGGGGCTTCTGAATGGTGGAGCATTCACAGCACTAACACGGCGGTGATATGTTGGTGTTTTGCATTTGGATCCCGTTTGGAATTTTTAAACACTGTGTCCCCTTACTGTCCACTATAAGATAAGATAAGATAAGATAAGATAAGACATGTTTCATGATCTATTTATGGGCATTATTAATGGGTAGTTATAGAACAGATAGTTTTGATTTAAAAAGTAGGCTGAGGCCCGTTGAAGTCTTTATAAAACTCTCGCTACACACATTTGACTGTACGTATATTGACCTTTTGTAATGCGACAATGTTTCTGCACTTAGTGGAAGCAGTAAGCCATTTGAGGATGGGTTACAAAGAATTTGGCCCACTTCGCACTGTGCAAAATCTGTGGAATCCCAAGGCCTCTAGTGTCTTATTGCAAGAAAATCATGTCCACAAACAGGACACAAGTACAACCAATGATCCCAGACCTAACAGAGAGACAGCATGGTCCTGACAATTTGCTAGACATGAATGTTGTCAAATATTCCGTCATCAAATCTGCCCGATCAGTTGTGATGGCGTTAGCCACATGACTCCTTTTTTTACGTTTTAGTTCCATGTTAAACATGTCGGTGTGAATGCAGACATGAAATGCAGCAGTGTATCTTTTCCAGCTTTGGTCCTGACGAGGGGAACTGAGTTATCTTTAGAAAAACTTGCGTCAGACCTCATTCTGATCTTTCTGTCTCATTAAACAGCCCTGATTCAACTCACCAGCTGGCTAGCAAGGCTTTGCTAAACTGAATACAAAGCACTAAGCCCGAATTTCCACAGAATTGTGGCCCAGGAAGGACTGCACAGTTTGCATTAGTCAATTTCTAACCAATTCTGCTGAAATCACCAGGGGTGGTTTGGGGTGGATTTTTCCCACCAGGCATTAAATTTGTGTAAGCATCTGAAAAGTGTGTTTCTGGGAAACAAAAATGACAGCAGATATAGTGACCAAGTGGAGGCATGATTCTCAAAAAATGCGCTGAAGGAATATTTACCGTCAAAATAACACTATTTCATCTCTGAAGTGTGTGAGGCGACGCAGTATATAACGTGCCCTGATGTGGCGGCAGAGAACACAGTCTGTGTTATTGTTCCACCAATTCTAATTTTAGCCAGAGTAGAATAATACCCCCGCGGAGTGCTTTGGTGGGGGGGAGCCTCGTTTATAAACATCTCTCCACCGCTTGAGTTTTCATTTTCTCTCTTGTCTCAAGCTTGTTGAATTTCACTGCACCTTTTGAACCCAAATGTGCGGCGAATAGTCAGTTCTATGTGCAGTTTTAGGACCTTTGAGAAGTTTGCAGTCCTACGCGTTTGAGGCCCTTTAAGCGCTTTACGATCCTGAAGTCCTATACATTACTGTAGATCTGGGCTCTATGTGGTTATGTATACATTAGTGGTCCTGGGTACAATGTGTGGTCCTCTGTGAAGTTTGTGGTCTTTTGGGGAGTTTGTGGCCCTATGTGTGGAGTTTATGGCTCTGTGTGGTCCTGTGTGGAGTTTGTGGTTCTGTGTGGTCCTGTGTGGAGTTTGTGGTTCTGTGTGGTCCTGTGTGGAGTTTGTGGCTCTGTGTGGTCCTGTGTGGAGTTTGTGGTTCTGTGTAGTCCTGTGTGGAGTTTGTGGTTCTGTGTGGTCCTGTGTGG
>JBBIGA010000018.1:20174668-20188276 GCA_037576975.1 Alestes dentex | reverse complement strand
CCTCATAAAGCAGAATGAGGTGCTTGTGTAGGAATTTAACAGACACTGGAGTGGAATGGGTTCACACTCATAGAGACACTGATTTCAAAATAAACTGCAGCGGTCTCTTATTTTTTTCCTGAGCTGTATATGATGAAACCTGATATGACATTTGATACATATGTCCCGTGAATGCAGAGCCCGTCAAATGCTTATATCGCTCCATTTCTGTACACTGAAGTCTCGTTATCGAGCAAATCTGTTGACATGAGCCGAGCTAGCACATGCTATCTTCTCTCCAAATCTGTGGTACACGATAATAACACTCGTATAGGTGTCAGCTGAAGATTGTCTTGTAGCCTAACCCAACCCTTTCCTTTTGAATGAAGACTTGAAGTATCTTATTTACCACAAAGTGCTAAATGCACCTCCTTACTCTCTTTTCAGCAGATCTGCATGTAGTGCATGCTTTCCTTCTCATCCTCAGTCAATGAACACATGAAGCTCTCTAGAACTCGTCCTGTAGGTCACAGGGAGCGGAGCTTCACTGTGAGAGATCACCGTGAAATCAACGATGACCGACTGACAAAACGTTTCACACGCTAATGCATGATGACGATAACTGGATCACAGACGGTTCAGTTGCTGATGTGTACGTGTTTCTCTTTTCTCCTCACACAGAAGACCTAAAGCATTTCCCTGTCAATGGCCTGACCTCTAGTTTCCAGGAATCGCGCTATACCTCAGACTACTTTGTCAGTGAGTACCCCAATGGCTTCCATTAGAATACACACACACACACACACACACATACACACACACAGACACACACGCACACTCACACACTCTCACTTTCACAGCCACCGCAGAGACTGTAATATGAGATGAGCATTGATTTGTCTAAGGAAAGTGTTAGATGATCTAAAAGAGACTTACATGAAGGGGTATGAATGATAGCATGAGAGGTAGGTTGGGCTTACCAAAAAAAAAAATCTGTAGATATATGTATATATATATTCCTAAACATATATATCCGCATTTTTAAACACAGTCATTGCATGTCTCAGCAAGAAGATGTTGTATATTGTTAAGAATACACAGAAGATTTAACAGTCCTTCATTGCACTAGGCAAGTATATGAGTATATAAATCTGTTTGGTTTATTGTGAATCTGATCGTTTGGTTGATTTAGTGTGTAGCTGAATGCCCGGGTCTCAGTTCCAGTTGTGTTTGCATGTACGCATTGCTTTTACTTGTAATTATTTGTACAAATGTATATTTTTTATATTCACTATCTATGCCCATGTTGCCATTTCACCTAGAATAAGGTCCAGTATGAGCCGCAAACGTGCGTCACATGTTGAGTCCAAAAGTGACCCTCGGTTGTTTCCCGTCCTCTAGGTTACGGCATTGAGCACGCTCAGTGCGTGCCCCCGTCGGAGTACTCGGAGCCCGGGTTCATCACGGAGTCCTACCAGACCCTGCACCCCATCAGCTCAGAGGACCTGCTGTCGCTCAAGTACGAGAGCGAGTACTCCAACGTGATTCTGCGGGACACGCCCCTCAACCCGCTGCAGGGGGATTACTTCTCGGTGAAACAGGAAGTCGTGTCGCCCGACAACATGTGTGTGGGGCGCATCAGCAGAGGTGAGGCTCGGGGACGAGGGGGCCGAGCAGGTGGCGGTGTGTGGGCTGGTGGGTGGTGAATATTTCTGTGTGAGTGGTCGGGTTTATACAAGGAAACGTTATAAATGGTAACAAGGACCTGTAAATGTATACACACAGTTACATGCAGAAGTTTTGCTGCTGGATGTAACATAGCGAACACAAAGAATATACGTTTTATTCATTTTATTTATTTATTCATTCATTCTAATGTTACTTTCGGAAAATTTGTTCAAATATGTTACAGTTAAACTTTTAATTTGACCGAGATTTTGAGATCGTGAATTTAAATCGGCAGGAAGAAGCCGATTTAGAAAGCCAGGGTTGTTGGGCCTTGGGGTGCCAGGATTTTTGCCCGCTGTTGTGTATTGAGAATAGAAACAGGCCCCCTTGCAGCGGGTTGAGAGGCATTCTTTTCGTACCTGATAGAATGTCTGTTTCTTAATCATTTTCACGATCTAATGGCCTGTGCCGACCTGTGACTATAACGTATCTGTGAATGTATTTCTGAAAGGTATTTAAATATATCAAAGACATCTGTAAGTATGTAGCACACAAGGTCTCAGCATATCTCTGTTTTTTAACCCTGTTGGAAATGAGTGTTCATATCTGCGTATGAGCTGTTTAACACCTTTTTGATCGCTGTGTAATTCCACATAGATGTTACATCACACGAATGTCGTCACTACTGCTCTGAAATATAGAAAACTGTAAAAGTACACGTTGAGTACATGTTTCCAAACTGGTGACGTATATGTACTGACCACTGGCACCCAGTTCAGAGGGGGACCGCCCCTGTTTCCAACTCTTCCTAACTGGCAAAAAGTCCCTTTGCATTTATTTTTCACTGATCAGAACAATGTCCCCGTTTCCGTCCGTCACCCTGCGACTGAAGCGGTCGGTGGTGTGTGTGGTCCTCATAGCTTTGGTTTTGGCGAGATTTTCTTCGTGTGTGTTTTGCACTGTCACATGTCAGCATGCAGAGTGAAGGGGACCGTTGGGTTTTATTTGTGGTTCCTGCAGTGTACAGAGAAGATGAGAGAGAGAAAAAAAAAAAAAACGAGATAGGGAAGAAGAAAAAACAAAGCTGTTTGCATCAAAGTGAGCAAAGTGCAAAGCCGCAGAGAGCAGCAAGATCTCCAACCTGGTGCTTTTTATGTAAAAGGTTTCAGGCCAGTGATGGTAATGGGGACGCTGCTTTCTAGCGCCTTTGTCTTCTCGTAAGGTTCAGAGGTGTCAAACGAAGTGCGCGTTTCTCACAAAGGGTTCGTTGTTTTCCCGCGTATACAAGCGTCACCCTCTCAGTCTTGAGGTTAAAGCGGTGATTTGCCCCAAAAATGTGGTCGACCGTCCAAGTACTTTTACTTCAGAAAAAAGAAGGTCTGCATTGTAGCTACAAGGCTAATGTTGCTTAAAAGGCATAATAACTTAAAGCTACAGGTCAAGCCTTTATTATCATTCGTTTGGTTTAAACCACTTAAGTAGTCTATGTGGTTGGTGCTGGCATCTGTTAGCTGCCACAGCTGGTTTGGATATGCTACATCCATTTATTTCAGTGACACAGTGCCAGAAGGAACTAGAGGAAGTCGGTTCGAAAATTCTGAACAACTTTACTTGGTTTGAGGGCAGAATGTGCGAATTAGGCTTCAGTTACTTGCTAGGTACAGCAGACTCAGGTCTAGATCAAAACTCAAACTAGCTTTGGAATCCTCTGCTCGTGTCATGGTCGGCTGAATTATTTTTTACAATGCCCTCATCATGCTGGACTCAGGTGTCCTTGCTGAACAAAAACACAGAGATGTGTGAGATCTTAGCATGAGATCTTAGCATGAGATCTTAGCATGAGATCTTCGCATAATATAGAATATCATTGAGACTTTCACATGTAGCCTATAGGTATGACCCAGACTTGTGCACTGTAAATTCTTGTTTTGGCAAGAACACTACTTTTTTTTTTACTACGTGGGAAAGTATTTGTGGCACCACCAAACCCCACATGTGGCTCCAATTTTGCAGTTGAAGATTTTGGGATCAGCCTCTCCGCGGTATTAGCTTTCATTCCTTAAGTGGCGTTTAATTGGCGCAGTTCTTTTTATCTCTGTCTTGGCTTAAAATAGAGAAGCAATTCGTTTCAATTCTCTTCCAGTTACGAAAGAAAATGTCAAAAATAGATGCACGACTGTTGTATGAAGGCTTGTGAAATGGTCCTGGCTGCTTCTGGGGCCTTTCTGGTCTTCTGGTCCAGAGCCACTCTTCAAAATTTTCCCACATCGAACCTAGTAGAGTAGATCGGATCCCAAACATCACACCTTCTAAAGCGGTGAGAGTTTGGCCTGCAGTGGCTAAACGAAGTCCACGATTTAAAATGTTAGGAAGTGAACACTGAAAGTTGGGTTTTGAGATCCAGATTTGACATTTTTTTAAGTTGATTGGTAGCTTACCATGAATTCTCTCTCTCTCTCTCTCTCTCTCTCTCTTAGGTAAACTGGGAGGCCAGGATTCGTTTGAAAGCACGGAAAGCTTTGAGAGCTGTGACCGCCTGACGCAGTCGTGGAGCAGCCAGTCATCATTCAACAGCCTGCAGCGCGTGCCCTCCTACGACAGCTTCGACTCGGAGGACTACCCCACAGCCCTGCACGGCCACAAGCACAAGGGCACCTTCAAAGACTACGTCCGGGAGCGCTCGGACCTCAGCAAGGACAAGCCAGTCATCCCCGCCGCCGCCCTCGCCGGCTACACAGGTCAGTTTCCCCTCGAGCCCACTCAAATTCTCGCATTGCACTACTGTCTCGTCCCACTGAACAGGATCACTTTGTGGTGCATGAAAGTGCAGCAGATGGGTGAAGGTTTAAGCTCTTATGAGGTGAAGGTTCGACCTCCCCCGCTAACATTTACATCTACGTTTATGGCATTTATCAGACGCTTTTATCCAAAGCGACTTCCATTCCCTAACTACAGGGGGCAGTCTCCCTGGAGCAACTTGGGGTTAAGGGTCTTACTCAGGAACCCAGTGGTGGTGTGCTGAAGGTAGAATTCGAACCAATGACCTCTTTGTCCAGAGGCAAGTATCCTACCCACTAGGCCACCACCCACCCATCCCTCTTGACAGACATGTTACAACTCACTCATGATACAATTCGAAGTATTTAAAAGAAGAATACTGTGAGGACAGTAATCACCGTGGCCCTTAGAGGTGCTGAGCATTTCAAACCTCCGGTTCCTGTCATCACTGCTGTGACAACTTCTGACTCTGCAAGTTTCTGAAACGTCAGACCACTCCGAATGACATTCAGACTATTTACTAAAGCAGATCTTTTCGAGAAATGGGTTGAATCACACGAACACTATAAGCAGGTAGTTCATGTACGAACGCACAGATAAAAAAAACAAAAAACAATTGCAGTTCAGCAATGAATCGCAGCATTTGCTGTTTCGTGATTAATCGCGGTATCGTCACGAACCACGAAACGTGCATATCTTTTCTACAATCGCAAGGAAGCAAGGGATGAGGCAGTAAACCGAACACACTCCACTCCAAAGCTACAAGAGACTGCACTTAGTAGGACACGACCATCTCTGGATCCGGAGGAGCAGCACCTTGCACCAGTTTTGTAACCGCAACGACGCCTTCAAATGGTTGCAAGCTCTACTTTTTTTTTTTTTCCCTTAGCATTGCTGGCACTGGCGCTTCTGTCAGGCTGCTTGTGTGCTGTTTGCCCAACTAATTTGCAGCAACAAAGACAGACATGACTATCTCTCTCTCTCTCTCTCTCTCTCTCTCTCTCTTCCTCATGCACCTTACTCTCCGTCTCCTCATTTTTCATGTGCGCCGGTTTATCTGCGGCCTGCATCTCAACCCATTTCCCAGGTCGTCTTGGCAACGGAGGGCGCAGCACAAAACGATAGCGGCGCCGTGCACTTAACCTGAGAGTCTCTTTATCGTTCCATCTCTGGGAGGCTTCGTGAACCAGCACACAAAGACACGGCTTTCAAACCTACAAACGCGCCTGTCACAACAAGCGCGTCAGTTTTCTTGTTTCATCGCTATTTTGAGTGATATAAGTCATTTTTAGCCTCATGAGTCTTCCTCTAAAAGACACCGAGACAATGGCGTGAAAAAAACCACGCTGCGTTTTCGAAGGGGTCCGAGAGAAGCTTCTTCGAGTTCGAGCACACAAGGGGTTTACGCTTTTAGTCTGGGATTAAACGCAGGTGGTGAGATTATATGAACTGCAAGTGCAAGGAGTACTTCAGTGATCAAAATCTCATGCTGCTACTTAAAAAATTGTTGCTAAATTCGTTCATTTCTGGATCAAAGTTAGACTCTTTATGGTGTAATTCATAAGCATCTTGTTTGGCTTCAAACATCCAGTGGAAATGGAGACAAATAGGAGCGAAAATGGGACCATTAAAGAACTCTCTCACCAGAAGCCACCGGCTCTAATCTTAAATACACATTCTTAGCCAACCAAGAGACTACTTGCATCATTAGCCCCCATAAACGAAAGTCTTTACATAATGACAAATATCTTTGTGTGTTTTTTCTATGTATGAGAGAAAGAGCAAATGAGAGAGAGCGAGAGAGAGAGAGAGAGAGAGAGAGAAGGAACAAAAGAGAGAGAGAGAGAGAGAGAGAGGGCTGCAGACTCGTCTAATAGGCATTTATGTAATGGTCTGAAATGGCTGTTTATAGCAGTGGAAGCTGCAGAGCTCGCTGGGCGCGCTCGGTCCTGGCGTGTGGAGATGAGGGGGTTGATAAGGCGAGGGAGCGATAAAAACAGCCTTTTGCCTGAGCTTTGAGGTTTTTTTTTTTTCTCGTGTTTCACGTTTCCAAATCACAAAACAAGTACAAATGCATCACGTCTTTGAAGAGAACGACATGACCACACCACCGCAGCACAAAGTCATCAACACAGCCTGATTTTTTTCTCTCTCTCTCTCTCTCTCTTTCACATTCTCCATTTTCCATTTTAACTCTTAACGCTCCTGCCCACGGTCAAAGGCTACTTCCAACCGTTAGCCTCGCTGGTGGAACTGAGTCACTTGTAGAGCTAGCCTTTGGTTAAAAGACATTGGGGGGGGGGGTGAAGGTATGGTCCAGCTGAGTTTCTAGTATACGCACCAGTCGTTAAGATTGGAAAACTGTTGCTAAATGCTAAAAGTAGAGAAGCCATCCATTATCTTTCGAAGTTGAGAGGTAGAAGATGGTAGAAGAGTAGAGACGGGGTGCCACCCTATTCAGTCTAGAAACTGAAAACTCCCCCCCAAGTAAGTTGCAAACTTGAGCATTCGTTCGGATAACGAAGCTCTAGCAAATTTCGAACGTACGATGTATTTTTAGCAGAACGCAATCTCTCTCATCTGGAGGATGTTTCTTCTGAGAGCTGTTGACTGTCAAAGACTCTTTTCTCCACCCTGTCTCTCTCCTCGGTTCTGCTTGTTGGCTTTGAAGCAGGTGTGATGTGAAGTGTTGGTTCATCTTAATGCACAAACCACAGAGATGAAAGGACGCTTATTGAGCTGGGTGCAGAAGCAGAGTCCTCCTCCTCAGCCTACATGCTCTGCAGCACAGCCGTGGCACGAGAGAGCGCCGCGTTCCACCGGTCAACGGGGGCATAGGGCGAGCTTTCGCTCAGGCTCCACAGAGGCACGAGAAGAAGAGTTGGCCTAGAAGAGTAGCCAAGACGTGTTTGCCTCTAGTTCTGCGGCTGAATTCAGGACCCACAAATCTGCAGACTGCGTGCCTACATCATCAGACACTTACCTCAAACCTGCACGAAGTTGTTAAGCAATGCAAAATGCACTCACTTGTGTGGTTTGTGGTACTGTATGACAAACATCGACAAAAATATGGACAAAATTCAGGCTGCTGGCTTCTGGTTTGCTACCAGTGGCTCGGATACCCTGTTTACCTTATCAGATGAACAGAATCTAAAACATAATCGGTAAAACAGTGATAGTTTAATAATGATACATCTGACTGGTTCATGAAAGAGATACACTTTGGGCCTGAAAATTGCATTTCAAAGAAGTGCTCTGCCATATGGCCCCACTGCTGTAAAGACACAGACGTTGTTGAGAGAGTCGGAGCGGTCGAGCCCTCGCTGCAGTGGCCCATCGACGGCTGAGCTTTCTCACACCCACACACTTTCACTGCCATGTACGCACACACACGTGCATCACGCACACGCAAAAGCGTTTACAGTAACACACTCCCTCTTAAACACTTAGCCCTCATATTTTTAGTCGGGGGGCGCACAGTCCATGATGTCAGACGAATGGAATTCACATTGAGAGTCAAAATCTTGACAAGCCACTGGTGTACAATGAGACACTGTGGGGCTTGTGCCTGTCCAGGCCTTCTTGTTATTCCATAGGGGACAGAACATTCATTGGACGTTTCTGTACATAAAGGCACAATGCACATGTCTTGAAGAGAGTGTTCGAAGCTCAAACCGTTCCTTATGATCTTGGGTTTCACAATACATGATGGCGCCGGGTCCTTTTCTGCACTAATGTGGTGTCTTTGGCGTCTGTGTGTGCAGGTAGCGGACCCATCCAGCTGTGGCAGTTCCTGCTGGAGCTCCTCACGGACAAATCCTGCCAGTCCTTCATCAGCTGGACCGGAGACGGCTGGGAGTTCAAACTCTCCGACCCTGATGAGGTGAGAGGTCATGAGGCCGGTGCCTAGCGCTGTCCTCCTGAAGGATAGATGGAGTTCGACTGCAGAAAAAGACCCCCACCCATGCTGACAATGGAGCTTTTGTTTGCTTAAAGATCCAGACACAGATTAGATGCTGTAGACCAAATCAGGGCTTTCAGTGAAGACCATTACCCCTACAGTTTAGGACGCCTTCGCATTTAGAGGGCTGCATATGAACCCAGTCAAAATTAGTTAATGGGTTCTTAAACAAGTGGTTAAAAATATCCATTAGCCCAAATAATCACTCAGTTCGCATATTTGCGCTGTCGGGACAATCGCCAACACGGCAACTGTACGGGTGAAGGAAAAAGCCTTCCTTATTTTAACTGGGAGCTAATGGAATATCCAAGTAATGTCGGACTGTTGGTCCCGTCTTGGGAAAGGGAACAGGCATGTTCAAGTTATGTTAAAATATAAATTAAACATCTTTTGCTGTGCTGGGATTTATCTGGGAAGCAGATGAAACAGAGTCTTTTCTTACACACCAAGGGCATTGTGTGCTAGGCAGTGTTTTGGAGGCACCGCGATGTCATTTTAGAATCAGAATCACTTGGACATGCGTACATGAATAAATAACAGAAACTGTGAATGTCCTCAAAGCATGTAAAGGCCGTACATTTACACATCATGCGCTCGTGTTACTGACACCGTATTTCTGTTCCGCAGGTGGCCCGAAGGTGGGGCAAGCGAAAGAACAAGCCCAAGATGAACTACGAGAAGCTGAGCCGCGGCCTTCGCTACTATTACGACAAAAACATCATCCACAAGACGTCCGGCAAGCGCTACGTGTACCGCTTTGTGTGCGACCTGAAAAGCCTGCTGGGCTACACTCCCGAGGAGCTCCACGCCATGCTGGACGTCAAGCCCGACACAGACGAGTGAAAAAACGAAACAAAACACAAACAGCAACCAGAGCGGGCAGAACCAGAAGACACGAGAGACTTCCTCAATCACCCTGGTAACTGTGGGTGTCCACTTTGGGTCCAGTCACATCCTGTCTTAATACCTAGTCGTGGTGCAGGTTTTTTTTTTTTTTTTTTTGTATTTGAGCTCATGACTGCAGCCGCCGCAAAATGCTTTTTGGAAGCATTCTGAAAAAGAAAAAAAAAACAAAACAAACAAAAAAAAAAACGTTTACCAAAGTTCCTTAAGTCCGTAGTGGGAATGTGTAACATATCCATATGCAGCTCAGAGCGGGAGTTTCGAGTAGAGCCGCTGTTTTCTGACCCAGCAGCACCAACAGTGAAATGCTATAGAGGGGGAGGGGACGAATGAAGGACTCTTTCCTTAAACGGAACTTGTGAAAAATGAACGGAAAGTTCCTGTTTTTAATTAATGTTGCCAAAATTGGAGAGAAAAAAGGAACATCACAGAAATATTTACTATTAAGTTACTCACTGTCACTGTCCCTCCTCTGTCGGGGCAGAGTTCTCAGATGGACCGCAAGAATTTAAAAAAAAAAAAAAAAATGAAGCATTTTATTTTTTTATTTCTTTTTTTTTTTCTGATCCATGTTTGTGCCAGTATTATTTCTTGAGTGTTATGTCTCATATGTGTAAGATGAAGGGTTAATAATGTCAAATCAACTGAAATACCGCCTCCCCACCCAACCAACACCCATCTCATAGTCAAAGATGGTTATTTTCTCTCTTTGCACAGAACTCCCAACTGAAAGTCTCTCAAGATCTCAACGATACTGTTTTTTTTTTCTCTTCTTCTTGTTTTTTTTTTGTTCACTCATTCAGTTCAGTTAGAAGAAGGGCTGCTTCGCACTCAAACCGAGAATGAGTGGCAGACACAACCGAAAGTAGCCGTTTTCTGCTCAACGGTGGCAGGCTGCAGACGCACCCGCCTTCGGTTTATGAGCAGAAGCGTTTCGGTTTTAACCGAGTGCGACACAGGCAGCTGTCGAGCACTGCCCACCTCACAACTCTTTTTGTTTTTCTAATGTTTGGACAAAGGACTTCAGTCATCTCTTGCCTTAGTTTAAGTCTGTTGTGACACTTCTGCCTCTTACTTTTGTGTCTTAGAATTGTAAATGTCATAAGAGCGTGTCTGACTGTCGATCGCCAGGCGAGCGAGGAAAACGCGTGTCTTGCACGTTGGAAAGTCGTGAAACTCGGGGATCGTCCTGCATTTTTTCGTAGGTGGAAGCTTAATGCTAAACGATATCCGCTGTCATTTGCGTTAAAGACTGGTCGCCATTTGTAGGACGGTAACTAGTAAGCTTTTGCCTGGCTTAGCCTTAGTGAGAAGCAGGAGAAACTGAGCGCTGGAACCGTTTGTACGATATCGTTTGGGGGGACTGTATGAACAGGAGAAAGTTTGGGTTGAATGATCTGAGGTGAATGTGAGTGAATCATCTCCTGTGTAGGTTTAGAAAGTAGGGACGCAATGAGTGGACAACGTGCTAATCGTATCACGTCAAAGAAAGTTACGGATGGTCTCATTTCGTTGTGTTGGCTTCAGATGCAAGTGGTGTACTCATTAAGCATTAGTGAGGAGCTTCTGCAGATAATGTGTAAGAGCTGAAGACTGAAGGGCAGTGACAGTTCAGTCGTTGGTCATCTTTTTAATGGTATGAAGCAGAAGCAGTCTGGTTCGTGTCGCCAGGTTTTGTTTTTCAGTCACGGGTCAGGTTCCTGTGTGGGAAGAGCTTAGCTCACAGGGGCCTTGTGGGAAAAACCAAACTCGAGAAGTATCATCTAGGAAAAGAAGGAAAAAAAACCCCAAATGTTATTGTTTACAGCGGTGGAACGCTAGCCGTCTTTCGGAACTGTCTATTTGTACAGATCGCGTTTCATAACTCGTTATTTAAAGGCCTAGATTGAACAAATAAGCCACAGTCAAAGCAGTAACATCACCAACTCATGTGAGGTCCCGGCGCGAGAAAGCTCCCGAGCTGCCGGTGGATAGAAGGAACATCCATTAGCTTCATCTCTTTCATCTGTTAGCTGTTAGCCGAACAGAAGAACATGGACAGGCTCAAAAAACACACCAAACGAAAAGCAGAGTCGATGAAATATCATCCAGGAGTGATAACGGATCTGGAGAACAAAGGAGAAGAACGTGAAGACGTTGGTTTCATGACAGTTGCTCCACCTGGAAGAGTAACAAATCCATTCACGTCCTCCCTTTCCTTGAATTGTCCTTCATAACATCAGAAAGCGTCCTTTTCTTTGTCCGGCCTTGGGCGAAGAGCCTTAGATATCAAGCCTATCGAGAGCTACTGTTCTGATTCATCTTGATGAGGGCATATCACGAAACCATTAACGAGGAAACCTTGTTTTCTTACCAGTTCTTCTTCACCTTTTTTTGTACAATTTACAGTGTTTCAGTATTTTTTTTTTGTTTTTTTGTTTTATTGTTAAATGAGAATTTTAATGTATTTAGTTCACAAACATTTGAATATTTTTCAATAATTTATATTTTATAAACTTTGAAATATGAGATGCAGACAGCTGGTGCTTTCATGGGAAAAAATTGAGGTAGCACAGGACCAAATGTAGCGAGTTTTCTTTTTTTTTTTTTTTTGTTCTTTTTTGTTTTGTTTTTTATACAGAACAACAAAAAAAAATGTTGATATAAAATTTAAAGACCTGTCTGCTTATACAGTTATATAGAAAAGGCTGATGCTGGGCCATCATTAAGTTCTGCTGGAGAGTTTTATAAATGGTAGCTTCTATTTCTTATTGTACTTCAAATTGTTACGTTATAAAAATGTACGTGAAAATGAAAAAAAAAAAAAGCTTGTGTGGTTGTCTTTTATTTCTTTGCGTAGATTCAGCTTGTAAAGTTGTGCCCACACATGAGCCTCCAAAGCAGAGATAACAAAGTACACACACACACACACACACACACACACACACACACACACACACATGCATGTGAGTGCAAACGCACGTACATAACAGCGAGCACCAATGCACCTAAACGCAAAGGCGCACAAACAGCTCGAATTTTGCTTACACATGCAGTTGTCACCTTTGTGTGCACGGCTCTGCAGACTCTGTGGTTGAGTTTATTATAAACCATAGTTTAAATGTGACACTGGTGTCTTTCATTGCTGATCATCACCCACAACACAGTCTGCCGGCTATATTTAGTTGTAAAATAGTAGAAATAGCATTTCTGTCTCTAAATGTTGTCTCTGTTGAGGGTTCATGGTCAACTGCAACCAACAGCTCTTTCGTTATCGACCTGCAGGCCTTTGGGGTGGCTTTCACTGAGGAGAACTCATGCTCTTGGACTTGGCTCAACTCTAAAACCCCAGATTCCAAACCTGGAAATCCAAATGCCGCACCTAAAAGTGATTTCCAGTGACTTTCCGAGCATTCTCTGTCATTAAATTCGTTCGGACGTTTTTGACGTGGAATGGTCCATTTTAGTGAGGCATGTCGACTCGGGGCCTCTTTACAGTGGTGGCGAATGGAACCAGGTGTCTGTGAATAATGCTATTTTATTTACTACTCAAACCCACCAGGCAACCCATATGTCTTCTGAGTTTTTATATGGAACGTTGATGATGGTAATAAAGTCATGAACGTCATATAAAAAAAGTCATAAATATCAGGGACTATTCTGCCTCTCTATGCCCTGCATGTACCTCTCCGCCATGAATGGATATTTAAAAATAGGCTTTAAGCCAAAACCTTAAAACCGACCATTAAACAACATCTTCTGCGTCAGGCAACATATATGTATCATAAAATAGCTTTTAAAAGGATTAAACTCTTCAGACGTCTGGTTCCGTTCATCACATCACATCTGTGAAGAATTCTGATTCAGTATTTTTCTCTAGAGTGTCACATCAAACCACCCTGAGAGCTTTGATTTGTGTCTTCAATTTAGAAAATTTGGAAAAAAAATATCCCAAAAATTGTAATTAACCCTTTATGTAAAAAGAAAGATACCAGAAAAGCCGAAGACCAAAAATTAGAAAAAGTACTTAAGTATCAAAAAGAAATCAGGCTCACTGTAGATGAAAGTGATTTCTCTTTAAAAGGGCAACAATAAAAAAACCAAAAAATCTAAAACAATCACAACATCGTGTCTTTCAGCCAGATAGGTCTGACATACATTATATTGACAAAAGTACTGGGACGACTGATCATTACACCAACAGGGACTTTAATGACGTTGCATTGAAATCCATAGACTTTAAAATGGAGTTTAATCTGGAGTTAACAGCTTCCACTCTTCTTGGAAGACTTTCCACAAGATTCTGGAGTTTCTGTGTGAATTTGTGTCCATTCATTCTG
>JBBIGA010000018.1:20146162-20160850 GCA_037576975.1 Alestes dentex | reverse complement strand
TTGTGTAGTAATGGCTTTCTTCTGGCAACTCGACCAGCAGCCCATCTTTCTTCAAGCGCCTCCTTATTGTGCATCTTGAAACAACCACACCACATTTTTTCAGAGAGCCCTGTATTTCACCTGAAGTTATGTGTGGGTTTTTCTTTGCATCCCAAACAATTTTCCTGGCAGTTGTGGCTGAAATTGTTGTTTGTCTACCTGACCGTGGATTGGTTTCAACAGAACCCCTAATTTTCTTTAATTAGAGTTTGAACACTACTGATTGGCATTTTCAGTTCCTTTGATATTTTCTTATATCCATTTCCTGTTTTATAGAGTTCAGCTACCCTTTCCCTCAGATCCTTTGACAATTCTTTTGCTTTCCCCATGACTTAGAATCCAAAAAATGTCACTGCAGCACTGGATGAAAGATGCAAGGGTCTGACCTTTTATACACACCCACTAATTACAAGCAAACAGATCACAGGTGAAGATGGTCACCTGTAATAGCCATTCAAACCCATTTGTGTCAAGCTGTGTGCATGTTATCAGGCCAAATCACCAGGGTATATAAACGTTTGATCAGGGTCATTGGGGTAGTTTGTTTTGTGATTATGATTTGAAAAGAGCAAACACAGTTGTTTGACAATAAGTGGCTTCAGCCAACCACTAACCATGAGTGAAAGAAAAGTTTTTGTGTTATCATTCATATTCTCTGAAAAATGGTTAAGAAATCATACATGTACATGTTTGTTCACCAAGATACAAGTAACAAATATTTATCTCCAAAAAACAGTGGTTTTAAAGTCAAACAGTGTACATTGAATTACTTTTTAGGGTACACCCCATTTCCCGTCCCAGGGACAAGGGCACACATTTTCAAAACTTAACTCCAGTCAAGACAGGCATGCAACTTAAAATATATACAATTGCAACTGAATATAGTTAAATTATCTTTCCCTATCAAAGGAATCACGAATGTACCCTTGAAGGTACCACCCCAGTGGCTTGAAGACGATTCTGTCTGTGTCAGTATTTAATAAAAGTATACCAAGTCTTCTTATGATGCTGAACCATTAACCACGTGTTCCTGTGTGTATGGCTTTCTGTGGGAAGAGAAATATACAAAAAAAGAGCAGAAGTGTCTGGGACTGATTTCCGAGCATGCCCAGCTCTGGCAGAGTAAACAGCAGCTCAGGGGTGACTCAAGGCTGATTCGTACCAGAAGGGCAGAGGCACTATGCCAGCCGGGTACCACCCCACTGAGTCAATGAAACGCTTAGAGACGCACAGTGAAACCAGGATATGCTGCATAATAACAATAACTTGTGTGTGCATGTGCGGTGGATGGTGCCAGAGGGTTTTGTTCACAAGGCCAAAACCATTCGGGGGCAGAAAATTTCCCATCCGCTGATCCAGAAACATATGGAAATTGAGTTAGCACTGACGAACAAACAGCACGGCACCTCCAGCGCACGCCTGCGTGATTTGTGTTTGTGGAATGTCTACTTAAAAAAAAAAAAAACTCTTCTTAAAACGGCCAGTAGCCACGTGGTAGCTCCAGGAGAGGGTCTCGTAGGGGTTTTTGGCCTGGGCGGCCCACAGCAGTGCCAGAATGAAGGGAACACGGTGGAAGTCTAGTCCTGCCACCAGAAACTAGCCAGACGCTCCACTTTATCGGTACAATACGGAGTCTGGAGATTAGCATTATCACCAGCAGCCTCTAACAACACACGGCTTGTGTAATACTGAGCGAGTCTAAACGTCTGAGGTGTTGTTACTGGCAGTGGGATCAACAGTGGCAATGGTGGAATCCTTAAGTACTACTTATTCTAAAGGCCTGCATCAGAGAGGAATGAATGTTAGCATGAATGCTAACAAATCTCCTTTAAAGAAAGTAGGGAAGTCTTCTTAGTGTGACTTCTAAGATTAAGGAACTGTGATTCTATCTAGCTCTGCCTATCTAAGGGTGGTTTCTTAATGGTTGTTTCTTAATCTGTTTCTGTGTTACTCTCTTTTCTTGTGCAATATTCTGGTACAACATGCACAATTAAAATATTAAAATATTAAATATTAAAGTTATACTGTGAACAATGTGCAATTTGTCTTGTTACATTATTACTGTTTTACTCAGTGCCTGCTGCTACCAATCAACTGAGGACACTCTAATTTGAACCCGTATATATATACACAGTTTTCATACATACATATATATTTTCACTATGTACACATACATATATGGGTTATATATACATATATATTTGCATACATGTACAAATGTCTACATTTATATTTTTTGTATTAGTTGTAAAGTGTAATTTTTATTTTTATTTTCTTATTTTGTATGGCGTTTAATCTATTGTTTTGCTGCTCTTAACTTTGTTCTGTCCACTTTCTGCCAGCACAATGCAAATTTCTCACTTGTGGGACTAATAAAGGGTTATCTTATCTTATCTTACAAAGCAGATCCTTTATATTATGTGGTTTTGGGACCGTGAAAACTATTTCACTCTCAAACATTAGTAGATCTTAAAAAAAAGTAACATCTGAAATATTCAATAGGGCATAGGTTCCCAATGCCAGTCCTACTGCTATTGTATATTTTTGTGTTTTCCTGATCTAACACACCCTCCTTGACCAAGGAAAGGCTCACTAATGAGCTAATTATTTGGATTAAGTGTGTTGGGAGCTAGAAAAACAAAAAAACATTGTTGAAGATCTCCTGGAAACCACTGCTTAAGGGAATCAAAAGTGGTTTGAACAAACAAGACCTGCCATCTGCACAGAACTTCGGATGGAGCATAGATTCAAATTCTCAAAGAGAAAATACTGTGCAGCACCCTTTTCTTCTACGATGTCTTTTCTGTGCGTTTGTGCCAGAATGGAACCATCAGCAGAGCTCTGGAGAAACTGTGTTGCTATCTGCGCCCAGTGACATGCTTTCCTGGCTGGGATCCCCTCCCGATTGCCTCCTGGGCTTTTCCCACAGTATCCATGCTGCTGCTCTGTATGGTTCTGTAGGGCTGGAATACAGGGGGGTGGGAAAAGCAGGGGCTTGACATTCTCACATTCTGCTGTGGCTAGCTGCACACAGTCCAGATGTGTTTCTGAAGGAGCTGACCACCGCAGGAGCTCACTCAGGACTGTTGCAGCAAGGCCAAGCCAAGCACTGGCAGCACTCGAGACTGAACGCTGGCTCTGTAGACTGAGCACGCTTGCTTTGATTAGCAGCTAGCATCGGTTAGCAAAAGACTGAAGCCAAGCAAGATGACTTAGATGGAGCTGAAGATCAGCTTGCCAGAAGCCTGCAATAGGGGCATCATTCAGAGTGATTTTTTGAAGGTGCCAAGGTATGCCGCTTGGCCTGGTCAGGAACACATGAGCGATTTTATTGAGTGCTAGCCAAAGGAGAATTGTTTGAGAATTGTTTCAAGCTGGTGGTGGCCTGGTTGGAAGGTACTAGCCTCTGGACCAAGAGGCAAGTCCAGGGGGTCCTGGGGCTTCAACAGTCTCGACATCTGCTGTTTCGAGTTTACGCCACGCACTCCCATAATTTGGTTGCGCGTGTCTTAAACATACGCAGAATACGCAGAATATGCAGAATACGCAGTAACGCAGCATATGAGTGAGGTCCCCCAGAACGCTTACCTACGACAGTCTAAACTGTTAAAAGTGTTATACTCCAATTTTGGCAATTTTTCTGTTACTACAGTACAGTGTACAAGTACAGTATATTTATGTCCTTTTCCTTTTTCTGTGGCTTAGTTGTGTTTTTATGTTCTGGATTATGATTTTACTGTGTTAGGATCGGTAAGTGCCTGAGGCCAGGGTGTGTTTTGACTAACACCAAAATTCAGATTACGTCATTATCGTAGGAACGGATCTATGTCGTAACTGGAGGACCCCCTGTGCCTACCTTCAGCATCACCACTGGGTCCCTGAGCAAGACCCTTAACCCCAAGCTGCTCCAGGGAGTCTGCCCCCTGTAGTTAGGGAATTGAAGTCGCTTTGGATAAAAGCGTCTGCTAAATGCTGTAAATGTTTGCAGAGATTAATCTCGTTTTGAAGAAAATATAGATCACAATCAGATTTACAAGAATCAAAACAACAAGTGACTCTTCAGATTATCTTGAAGCATCATGGGTTTGGCAGAACAGTGCCCCTATCTCATCCACACAACCACGTGACTTTCAGATGAAGGTGAAGTGCTGGCTGGTTGCATTTTTTGCTAGTTTTCTTCTGTTTTAAACTACACTGTAAATGTAATATTCTAACGTGTTCTTTGGCACTCCAACATGAGGGCACTTTGATCTAAAAAAAAAAAAGAGAAAAGGTTAGACAATCTGCAGGCTTACAAACCACAGCTCAAACTGCTTGTGTTAGAACACCTTCGTTTCCTCCGCACCACGAAGTGCAAGAAGAGTGGGCGGCAGCACACAAGATAAGGAGAGAGAACAGAAAAGAACAGAACAGAAGAGTTGCTTACTTCTAGGTCAGTGGCCTAGACATTAACGTGAACAACAGAGCATGCTGAGGTCATAAGGACTCTCTGCAAACTTGGCCCTGGCCTCTTTTGGCTGACCAGAGGAAGCCGGCCTGATGATGGTGCTTCACTTTGACACCTTCCCCATTTAGCTGTGATAGCACTTTCACAATCTCCACATGCAAAGTGGAACATCGACAGGAAACCACCTTTATCAGAAGGACAGAGACGCAGCCTAGAAGACAACCTGATATACGTTTTACGCCGTGTTGTTGGATGCAAATGAAAATAACACACACACACACACACACACTCACTGTAGTAGCCAAAGGCAGCCAGGGAAAGATCTCCTGAAACCTCTGCTCAGATAAAATCACTGGTCGTTAACTTTACAGTTAAGCTTTCACAATGCTTTTGCTTGCTGTATGACGTTTACTCTCCTTGTGCTAAGTTGTTTTTAAACTGCCTCAACATTTCTTGCTTTTTGCAAGTAAAGTGGTCCTTATAGTCACGCGTGAACACACCACAGCACAGTCCACACTATGAAATTCTTTCTCTGCATTTAACCAAGTGAAGCAGTGGGCGGCCAGGAACAGTGGGGACAGTACTTTGCTCAAGGGTACCTCAGTGGTGCCACCGGCAGTCCTGGGATTCAAACACATGGCCTTCTAATCACAGGGGCAACTCCCTAACCACTAGGTTCCCTTGGAGTTCATACTCCTTCCACAAGAAACTCGTAGAGTTGAGGAACCATAATGAAGTAAGTACAAAAAAAGCATCAGGTACCAATTCCTAGGTACTAGATTTGAAGAATGGAAAATTCAAAAGTCAAATAGGGTCTGGTCAGGTCAAGCCAGTACCATGCAGTGGAAATGCAGCATTAGATCTGCACCTCCATTGTCACACTATACTGGTTATTTGTTGCTCGCTGTTTTAGTCACCATGGGTCCACACAAAATGCAAAGACTGCAACATTTCTTACATTCCTGAAAACTGTAATTGAACTACCCTACACTCTCAAATTCCTAACTGGTTCTTAGAGCAACCTTCAAGTAGTATAGAACCTTAACATGATATGGAGGTTCTTTAAACTCTAAAAAAGTTCTTCACACTTTCACATCTCCATGCACTGATGTTCTTCATGGAACAAATGTTGTTCTGTGGAATAGAACCCATTCTGACACTTCTATTTTTAAGAGTGTACTACTAACAAACCCCTTTACTTTGTAAGAGTGTCTTCTCTCAAAGGCACTAGAGTTAAGTATCTCTTAACAGTCAAATCACAAGCACTTTTGTTCTTAACTGACCTGCCCCAGCCATCGTAGCATGAGAACAAAGATCCAGCTCAAACTTTGCAACCGAAAACAAATGCACAACCACAAACGTTTCTCAGAAGGTGCTTAATGAATTCTCACAAAGGTTTTTTTAATGTGGCTTGTTTGCATTAATTTTACATATCTCCTGTTTAAATGTCTCTTAAGCAATGATGAGAAAGAATAAAGTCCTTATGAAATATAGCCCCTGTTGAAATGAATGTGAAAAGGGTGACTAATTTAAGTCTTGTATAGCTGTTTTACTTTCTACTAAAGTGTTTTGCTGAGACCGAGGTCCTATTGACTGCACCTCTAGTTCAGCCTACAGCCCGACCTGCCAGTGGAAGATTGCTCATCTCTGTAGTGGTGTCTTTGGAATGTATAAGTAACTCAGAATAAAAGTATAATTAATATTGTTTATTTATTGCAGAAAAGATTAGTCAATGTGTTTAAAATCTCTACTATAATTTAGTATGCCACTAATTGTGATAGTGTAATAATAGCGTGATTTGGTCATTCTCTTTGTCTTTAAATCACTACATCACATAATGAAAGTCTTTGTCTTGTTGCAAAGCTTGTTTTGATTCTTGCTTGTTAACAGTAGTTTCAGTGAATTTGGAATTAACTTTTAGAAGAACAATAGCTTTTCGACTGTGTTAATGTCAAAAAATCTTAGTTTTGTTCTCCTGATAGACCTTAATAAACGTCAATAAATGTTACTGCTCCTCGCTGAAATGGCAAAATTATTTGAAATAATGCTAAAGATGTTAAACAAACTGTTTTTAGGGGTGGTTCCCGTTGTTTAATCAAAATATTGAATGTCATGATGTCTGTTGTGAAAAGTCCTAGGTTGACAAGAGACCTGGGTCAGTCAAAAAGTACCGCAGAATTCGATTTTTTTTTTTTCATCCAGATAAGGTCAGAGACCCAATTCTCAGAAAATGGTCAGTCTTGCAGCTCCTAGAGCTCCTATTATCTTTAATGCAAACATTATTTTTAGTAATTTTTTGGATGATAAAACAGTTCCATGGAAAGGTCATTTTAAGGTGTCTCCCAAGTGAAAATGCACCTAAAGCAGAAACAAAAACCAAACCAAAACAAAACAAAAAAACAATAGTTTGTTCTCTAAATTCTTTCTACAATATTTCCCCCCCAACCTGCAAAGTATCTACAGATGTCAAATTTGATGAAACTGAATTTAACCTCAACCGCGCTCAAGTTCGCATTAAGACATGGACCACATTTAAGAGTTAAGTTGAGGTTTAGGTTTAAGATCTGAGCTGGGGTTAAGGTGTGGATTAAGGTCAGGTTTAGGATTAGAAGACAGCCGGATGTAAATTAAACTTAACTTTTACACTAAATGTACAGATTTTATCACTACAGAAAGCAGCAATGGTGACTGAAAATAGCTACAGGCAGCTGGTGCACATGACCTGAGATGGAACTCGAGAGTGTGTTAAGAAACAAAGCTACAAAAACAGCAATAACCAGAGTTATTGTGGAAGAGCAAGCATATAAAGTGTTGGCATGTATGAGTGACAGGACTTTGGTAATTATTACCAAATGAAACTAGAATCATCTTCGGGACTCTTGCAAGACTTTAATGCACAAAGCATGTTGTGGAAAGAAAGTGGCCGACCATGGCGTGCCATGGGTGATTCCACAGCATCCCACACATCCCACAGCAATGCAGCGCCCACATCTGCTACCCATCGGGCACCATGAGTCCGCAGGTGCAGAATGAGAAGGCTCCGGCCTGCTCTTAGCAGAACTATTCAAAGGACTTTAACGTCAAAGACAGACTACAGGTTGAGTAAACGTTAACCCTTGGTGGCGATAACACATTTTATATCCACCTCTCTCCGCTCCCGGCTCCACAAAATAAGTCAAATGATTCTGTTGAAAGGGCGGCTTCAACACGTCCAATCAGTACCACATTTGCGTTTGTACATTTTTTAATTTTATTTTTGTTATTTAAATTTGATGAAACACTGCGTTTGTTTTTTACAGCCTTGTTTTTCAGAAAGAAAAGGCTTTAATCATGAGGTCAGCACGAATGGAAAAAAGTGCGTGGTCAAACCTGTGGATGGAGAATGGGATTCATTACATAAATACACAATTATTTAAATGTAATTATATAATTTAACGGAAAAAAAAAATGACTTCAAGGCAGCATTTTTCTTCCACTTTACTGTTTTCTTTGAGGCCCACGTCTGACTTTCATATTACGGTTCTGTTCTACATGACCATTTTCCAACTTTATGTTATCCCTCGCATTTAAACAGGCTGCTTTTGTTACTGTGCATGTAAATGAAATTTAAAAAGCTCTGTTCTGATTATATGCCTCGTTTCAAAAGAAAGTCCAACCTGAAACCCTCCTTTGAGCTTGAGTGGGTGGAGCTAAACTGCTAAAACTGAATAACTGTATGAATATGAAAGCGCATCACTATAATAGCGAATTTTAATTGATATGCAGTTTTATTTCCATATATATAGATGGGATGTGGAGGTGAATAGTGTGTTCTGGAACTTCAACAGTGTTTATAAACATCAAAGTCTACAACAACAAAAAATGCCAAAAAAAATGCGCATTCCGTGATGAGGTCCATTTAATTAATAACCATTGATTAAAACTAGGTTTCCATGAGACTGGATGGTTTCTGTAACACCAGTGTATGAAGACATTGGGTTTATAGGCAAAAAAGTGTGTTAAAAAGAATAAAATTTACTCGCAACATGGAATTTAACCACCATCTTCTGTTTCTCTTTCAGTGCCCGACATTCTACCTCTGACATTTACGCCATTTATAGTTAAGGACGCCTGAACACATTCACAGGCTATTTTTAAATAAACCACAACAAACAGTGACACATGTCTCTTTTTTATAACTGACCTGAGCTTTAGTGTCTTGCAGTGTCTGCCCTCTCTCCCCATACATTACAGGGGTGACTCAACCACATGAAATCAATTTTTTAAATGATTCACCTGAACAACTGATCAAAAATCTGAAAAATCTTGATGTTGGAACCATGCCAACATTTCAAGAATAATATTATTATTATTATTATTAATAATAATAATAATAATAATAAGTTACAGTAGTGTTATTGCTGATACAATAACACTAACTAAAGCTTATAAACCAATAGAAACAAAAATGATATTAAAAAGCCTTGATCTGGACATGCTATGTAATGCTGTAAGTCACAGGACACACTGCCATGAAAAGAGAAAAAGGGTTCCTTCACGTCATACGTGTTTCTCATTAATCCCATATGAATGATCAAGAACCGCTCACTGAACGATCCATCAGGACACCCAAAGTGGGTCTTCTAGAACATTGCTCCAAAGAACCCTTCTCTGCAGCGTGTCGTAAATGTCACTGTGGTGGACATGAGAGACATGTATGAGACACGGAGAGACGGAGAGAGGAAGAGAGATAGAGAGAGGAGCAAATGAAAGAGGTTCTAAAAGAACCTCCCCCCGGTTCAGGAAGGCATTAATGTGAAGCATCTGCGCTCGGCTGTGCTGGAGTGGATCTCTGTATTTTTAGCCACGGACGTGCTTCTCATTTACCTGCAGACACATAAAAACAATGATTTATTGATTGCAGCATTTGGCCGCCTGCTCTAAAGCTGAATTAATCAGGTGTGATACACATGGGGCCAACAGAGGAAGGGTGAGAGAGCCAGGCAGGGAAAGAGAGAGAGAGAGAGAGAGAGAGAGGAAGAGAGAGAAAGAGAGAGAGAGAGAGAGATAGAGAGCAGACAGGGGAGGAGTAGTGGCACAAGTCAAATTGGAAACATATTCTCTCGACGTGTCCAATCTGGGACGAGCGTATCTTATCTCTAGATGAGGGTGGGAGAGGATAACCCCCGCCGCTCTGACGGCCCGTTTGGCAGGTGCTGTAGCCCCTTTTGGGACGACTCTTGGGGTCCACATTCCCACCCCCCAGGCTCTTAAGGCTTTGATGTGGGGCTGCCAGGCTTTAGCCATGCTTTGTCACTGAGGTGCTATTTCAGTCCAGCTCTCAGGTATGATTCGGTCCAGATGGGGCGCCCAATTAAGCTCCTGTGGAGTTCGAGATTTCATGCACACTCAAATCATCTTCTGTTCTACTAAACTAAAGCACGGTTTGGAAAGAGATACACGCTCTGGACATACGAGGGAATGTTACATCCAAGCATTGTTTAATTTTCATGGGACAAATCACAGAGTGTCTGTTCTAATCAGGCATTGTCATGACACCAGAAGATTCCTGTGGATAAAATTGGGGTGAACTCGATGTAATGTAATTAGATGTAATCGGTATAATTAGAAAGCATAATTAGAAATTGTGAGAGGAATCTACCAATCATTTTATCCAAAATTAGTGGCCAAAATACAAGGTAAGTAGTAAGTAGATGTAGTGGATTAGATGTAATCTAAGAGTGTTTTCAAGCTCCTTTAATATTTCGATAGTTCTTGTAGTACGTTAACAGAACAAAAATATGCTTAATATTCTGTGAATGTATTATTCCAAATGTTATTATTGAGTGCTTATACATAGAAATTAAGCTTATAATGATCCTGCAGTCAAATACAAATGTTTAGACATCCCCAGTCAGATGTTTCATTGATCTTATAACAATTGACACATTTAGTACATTTTACTGCACGATGGCGGTTTACTTGAATTGTCCTGTATTAAAATAGAATGTTACAGGGTTATTTCTTCAGTGCCTCTGGTTTGGAAACAAACTGTATCATATTTCGCTACACTGATATACTTTTCAGGTTATATGGCCAGTGTGTACCGGAGCAGAACTGCCAGGAACTTCTTGGCATTCTGGAAAGGGCTAATGATTCTGGCAACTGCAGAAATGCATGAATATAATTTTCGATTCATTTTCATTTAACTCTAAAACACTATGTTGCATTTAAACTCGGAAAATACTGTAGTACCGTTCCTTTCAATGTAGTACTGGATCTTCAAAAGCTTGTAAATCCACCTGACTGGAGATAGCAGCCATTCATTATCTGTAGTACTGTTCCTTTCAGTTAAGGTTTGGTTGGAAACAAAAGAGTTGAAAACAGCATCTGGCAGAAGGCCTTAAACATTAGATAAGTGATCAGGGGGGTATTCCATGAAACAGGAATACTTTCCCTTACTTTCCCTTGAAATAAGACAGACTTTCCCTTAATCCCTTAATGGACCCCCCCACCAGCATAATTAGAAAGTGTGAGAGGAATCTACCAATCATTTTATCGCAAAATTAGTGGCCAAAATAAGTAATTCCCGATACGTCACTGACGAGCGCTAGGCTGACCAGTGAGGTTCATTCTGTTGTTAGAAATGGAAAACTTTACTGAAAGAGCCCCGGTTAAACTGCAACAATGAAGAAGTGATATATGTTTACTTTTGTAACAAAGTGTTTATAATCTTGAATGGACAAAAAATGTTCATGAGCGTCAGCGTTAGATTAGATTACTAACATCGTATTACAAATCCCACATCAGCTCTAGATGAAACTGGCTTCATTATCGTTATATTTCCTGAAATTTATGACATTTATGACGCGTTTCCTAGAAAAAATGCAACATAATATGAACAGACATAAAATAACCAGACTAAATATTCGAGATCCAACAGTATAAGACATGAACGTGTAAGTACTTGTTACTATGTAAGTGTAATTACATCCTAATTACATTTACATTCAGTTTACCTTTTTATAAGCAGAATGTAAAGTTTACTGTCAATCTCAGCTTAGAGTCTTTTTTTTTACAACATCTTTTTGTTATGGTTGGCAACAAGTTATTGAGCAATAGTCTTAAGATTGGTAATCGAATAATAAGTCTAGAGTTCGTGGCGTTGACTGTGTGGGATCGAATGTGGCCTGGGTTTGCAGGAAGTGTGCAGGATGCCCCTTATAAGGCCCCCATTTCCCCTCACCTTTGAAGTGTGCGGAGTTTATGCATGAGGGGCACGGTGCCATGCTATGATCTGACGGATTTCCTCTTTCCTCAAGGTCTCATGTGCATCTCCTCTTTTTATGAGAGAGAGAGAGAGAGGGAGAGAGTGAAAGAAGTGAAGGAGAGAGGGAGAGAGAGAGAAATGGAGGACATGAAAGGTGAATTAGATGAAGCATCTGCCAGGCGCTGGCCAAAGTCCGAGCCAAACTCCGTCTGCAGAGTATCGTGGCAGTGCCATAAATATCGACTTATCCATGTAACTCATATGAAAACCAGGAGGATATGAAACGAATCCGGGACCTTCAAACGCTTGTAAATCTTCCTGACTGGAGATAGCAGCCATTCATAATCTGTAATACGCCATAATTTATGACAGCAGCAACATATCTGTCTTCAGATTATTTCGCAATAGTTCCTCAATCAAAAATCCAAGAGTTGGCTATCGGTAGTACAAGGCCAGGCCTGAGAGTTCCATACATTCTGGTAAGCTTGAGAACATTGAGCTTGAAGATCCTTAAGGGCACCCTTCGTGATTTTAGCCCTGATTTTCCCACTGTAGTCAATCTTTCTAGGGCTTTTCGACAAACCCCCCAGCAATTTAGCAAGCGTCCTCACTGGTTAGACCTTCAGGGGCAAGGTGAAGGCCTTACACATCAGATTAATCAGAAAGTGGGAGAGGAATCTACCAGTCAAATTTCATTCGAAATTAAACTTATTTTCTAAACAAAATCAAACAAAAAAGTCACTCTATGTCTCTAAAATTCCTAGATACCTCACTTACGAGTGTTGGGCTGATGAATGGGGTTCATTCCGTTGTTAGAAATTTGCTACAAGCTAGAAATAAAACACATGAAATGTTTCCTATAGGCTTCAGATTTCTGTCTTCATTCATTAGAAATTGGAAATTTCCCAGGGGCTCTAGATGAGATTAGCCTTATTGTTGTTATTTTTTGACATTCGTGACATTATGACTCCTCTGTAATCAACTGCAGGATCAGCCGTGAGTGCCAGTCGAAGAGAAAATACAAGAAAATGAACTGGGTGCAGTGATCAGGCGCTGTAGGCCGATTTTATTAAAACACTGAGGTATGACTAAAGTCCAAACATGAATCCAAACATGGAGGTTTAATAAACAGCAATCCAAACAGTAAACCCTGACAAAGACTGAAATACACACACACACACACACACACACACACACACACACACACACACACACACACACACACTGGGAACATCTGTGGCTAGAAGTGGTTACAAATAACACACACCTGAAGCTGCTGATGACAGGGCAGGGCTCAGACAGCGAGGGTGGACACGACAAACGACAACAAAAAGTTCACGGCAAACATAAACAAAGACAGACAAGATACAAAACAGGCCAAACCCTAAAGTGGGAGGAGCAAATAACCAAAACATAACCATAAACATGGCAAACATCTTGACCAAAAAGACCAAAACTGACCCAGGCTGCTACAGCGAGGTTTGTAGGAACAAGCTTTTCTAAAACTTGCAAAATGTGTGTTTTCAAAAGTTTGGGTTAATTAAACACTTCAAATAATATGTGGATACAATGTAAGACAGTTTTTTATTCGAATTTATATATGTATATATATATATATATATATATAACCTGGAACTTGTACAATTTGTTAACTTTCTCTGAAGCCATCACTGACCCCACATGGAACTGACATAACAGAGAACTCATTACTTGGGGACTGGATGGACATGAACTGTGAATTGTTGGTGTGTTTTAAATTTTTAATGTTGATCATCTACCATTTATTACACTTTTTTACATAAAAAACAACTTTTCCATGCCTGTTGTAGCACCTCCCACGACCAAGTTTGAGAAGACTCACCATCACAAGCTACAGTTATCAGTGAAGACAACAAAAGCATTTCATATTCAGTGTCTATCACCTCATGAAAGAAGCTGAGAAGTTCTGTTAAAAGGGCATTTTCCAATGCAAACTGTGTCCATATGTGAAAGGGAGTGGGGGGTAACTTATTATTATTTAAAATAGCATGACAATAATAGCTCCAGTCCTCAAAGGGTTAATAGAAACGTTGGTGGAACGTGCAGGTGTGCCATCTGTTTCAACATCCAAAATTACCACCCAGGCAAATTTACACCAGAACAAACCCATTTGCATGGGGCACTCGTGACCATAAAAACTAATGACAACTGGCGAAGTGCCCGAGAAGAACGGTCAGCTTGACTTTGTTTTGAAAACAAGGAAGAAACCAGTATCAGTTTCTAACAGTGCATACACAGACAGCCACATAAACACACACACACACACACACACCAAGGCCTCTTTTTGTAGGGTGTAGGCGTAAATGTGAAAGGACGTGTGGGTGGCATTTAAGAAACCACACATACACATGCACACACACACACACACACACACACACACACACACACACACATACACACACACACACACACACACACTTGCTTTTCTCAGAGTGTCAAAGAACATACCACAAGATAAGCTAAGTGTAGATGAGTGAGAGAGTTAAACAAGAATATGAAAAATGCAATCAAATCAAAAACACGATTGTAATACACGAATCGCATTCAGGCTCATTAGGAATCATAAGGATGGTTTAACTTTCTTTATGTTGTGCATTGCCACTTTATTAGAAACCGCTACCTTGCAGCTTCACCTCACAGTTTGTACATTGTACCTCACCTGTGCTCCATCCTCTTTCCCCTCATCAGCCGGTGGCCACCTTCTGACCACACAGGAACCGCTGAACTACTCTTAACCTTGCAGCAACACTGTACAAACACAACTACCGCGCCACTGTCGATGCTGTCCTGAGCACGTTCCTCCTTTCAAATAACACGGGGTTGGAGGTCTCAGACACTGAAAGGTGTACAAGACAGTAGTGAGACCAGCGATGTTGTATGGTCTGGAGACAGTGCCACTGAGGAAAAGACAGGA